>JAHNEJ010002444.1:0-163034 GCA_022559845.1 Amorphophallus konjac
AAGAAAAGAAAAGGGGTAAATGCATGGAATGCAGTGCTGAATAAAAGATGTATAACGCACAAATACCAGAGATAAACACACAAATAGAACAGAGATAATCACAATAATATAACAAGGATATAAAAGCAATAAAAAGATGGAATAGGATACAACCGTTCCTCTTTCCGAGACACGTAGATCACTTGAAAAAAGAGAAAGGGGCTCTAAGGGTGCACGTAGTGCATGAGGGGAATGACGTAGCGCACGTGGGCGCAATAAAGAGGCGGGGCACGAGGATGCCAAATAGAGGGGAGCAAGGAGGCGGGGCACACTAGGGTGCCGAATGGAGGAGAAGGGGCACACGTGGGTGCCGAATGGTAGGGGAAGGGGCACACGTGGGTGCCGAATGGTAGGGGCACACGTGGGTGCCGAATGGTAGGGAGGGCACACGTGGGTGCTGAATGGTAGGGAGGGCACACGTGGGTGCCGAATGGTAGGGAGGGCACAGGTGGGTGCTGAATGGTAGGGGAAATGCACGTGGTGCACGAGACAACGTTATCCTCTCAAGTAACCACAAAGGACCGGGGGAGTGCACGAGGTGCACAAGGGGAGTGAGCGCACGGGGGCGCAATAAGGAAGGGCACACGTGGATGCCGAAAAGAGGGACACACGTGGGTGTCAAAAGGAGGGGCACACGTGGGTGCCGAAAGCTTGTGGGAAACCAGAAAAGCAAAAAGCAGGTCCCACCGTGATCGCCAGAGATGTGAACGCGTCACGTGGTGGACTGTGAGAGAGAGATGGGGTTTCTCCCTCTCTGAGTAATAAAGGGTGAAAGAAATGAGGACAAACAATGAAACGCGCGCTATAGGGGATATGAAAGAACGGTGGATAAGTACATCTACATATGACACTCTAATGGAGACAGAAAGAATTTAGACTGACCGAACTCCGGTACATGGCGGAGATAGGGGTCCGAAGACCCTCTCACGCAAACTGAACCCCTTTCCGGTAGGCGTAACCCTCCGTTCCGAGAGCAGCTTTTCAGATACCGAATTCGAGTCTTGGGACTCTACGTGATAGAATTTGACAGACGGGAAGACACGTATACTCGAAAATTGTAACGATATATCACTCCTCGAACAGTTACAAGAACAATATGAATAAAGGCACACCACCGCAGGACATTGGTCTTTGCGGGGTTTTAACAACAATATTGTAATATGAGCAGCAATTAATATATGTACATCTAGAAACCCCCGCGAGACATTGGCCTTACGGGATTTTTTAAAGCAATATAAATAATACATATAAGTATATATATAAACCACCACGAGACATTGGCCTCTGCGGGGTTTTTAATGCATTATAAATAATAAATATAAATATATATACACACCACCACGAGGCATTGACCTCTGCGGGGTTTTTACTATAACATAGATAATAAATATAAGTATATAAATATATGAACCACCACGAGACTGTGGCCTCTGCGGGGTTTTTACTGTGACATAAATAATAAGTATAAGTATATATATATATAGAAACCACCACGAGACTGTGGCCTCTGCGGGGTTTTTAATGCGACATAAATAATATAAATAATATATATATATATATATATATATATATGTATATATAGAAACCACCACGAGGCTTTGGCCTCTGAGGGGTCTTTAATGTGACATAAATAATATAAATAATATATATATATATATATATAAACCACCACGAGACTGTGGCCTCTGAGGGGTCTTTAATGTGACATAAATAATATATATATAAATAATATATATATATATGTATATATATATATATATATATATATATATATATATATATATATATATATATAAACCACCACGAGAGTGTGGCCTCTGAGGGGTCTTTAATGTGACATAAATAATATAAATAATATATATATATATATATATATATATAAACCGCCACGAGACTGTGGCCTCTGAGGGGTCTTTACTATAATATAAGTATATGTGACAGGAAAGGAAAATGGATCAAATAAACCGCCGTGAGATGTTGATCTCCACGGGATTTTAAAGCGATGATAGGGGAATGCTGAAATTAAATAGTTAGGAATTAGAAAGTAAAGTGCAGAAAATAAAATGCTGAAATGGAAACGGTCGCGGGAGGTGACCCACCGCACCAATTCGGAATTAGATATACAGAAAGTAAATCACAGAAACCGCCGCGGGGAATAATCCTCCGCGCGGGTGAGGTCAGAGACAGAAGAAGATAACCGCTGCGGGAAGCAACTCTCCGGGGGTGTTATTAAAACAAAGATGATCAAAATGGAGCGCGCGTTAAGAGTGTTGTGATCGCCAGGGACTGAGGGTCCCGAGTGGATTGATCGCTTTTGCCTTTGACGCGGGAATTGTGTGGGTTCCTTCTTCCTCTTCTTTCGACAGGCTGAAGAAGAGGGCCTTTAACTGGTTACCCTCACACAAAGAACAAACAGAGGAAAACTGGTTGGTGAGAACGACGGTGGTGTAGTACCAATCCTTAGATAATGAAACTGTAAATAACATAAACGAACACGTGCCTTTAGAACTAAAAAGGTGGGAGAATGACATGATAAAATGCACAAACACAAAGACACCCACAAGCGAGGCCCTCTCGGGGAGAAAGGCATGGCACATATGCTAAATGATGCATGTAATGCGATATAATTAACTGACTGATTAAAAACAAGAAAAGGGAGAAAAGCTTATCGGAGGAGACCGGCGACGAGCTTTGAGAAGGGCTTCAACGTCACGAACACAGTACGACTAAGGAGCTTCCGAGCAGACTTCAGAAACTAGTTAAGTCGGACATAAGAACACACACACACAAGCATATACATATGAATGATAAATATACTTATGTAACCATATACTTAAACATATTAAATATATTTAACATATACATAAACACACACATATATAAACATATTCGTAAATTGGTCGAAATAAAAGAACAAGAATTTGAGAAAGAAGACGTGAAAGGGAGAGAGAAAACTCTTTTTCTTTTTTTTATTTTTAAGACTTTGTTTTAGAAGAAAAAGGATAAGATATATATATATGATACATATGTGACATATATATTATGTATATAATATATATAATATATATATATGGGAGAAAAAAAGAAAGAGAGAGAGGGCGAATGAGGGGGGGGAGAACGATTAAAAAAAATGAAAAGAGAGAGAGAGAGAGATCGAGAGAGAGAAGAGAGGGAAGGAGAGAGTGAGAGAGTGGGGAATAAAAAAAGAACTAAAAGAAGAGAGAGAGGGGGATCGAGAGGGAGAGAGAACGTGAAAGGGGGAGAGAGAGAGAGAGAGGAAGAGAGAGACAGTGAGGGGGAGAGGATAAAAAAATGAAAAAGAATAAGAGAGAAGATCGAGAGGGGGAGAGAAGGTAATAGAGAGGATTAAAAAAAACATAAAAAATGGGAGAGGGGGAGAGATCGAGAGGAGGAAGAGGAAGAGAGGGGGAGTTAGAGAGAGAAGCAGAGAGAGGGTGGGGGAGAGAGAGAGGGAGCGGTTGAGAGAGAGAGAAAGAGGGAGAGAGAGAGAGGGGGGGACGCGACAGAGAAAAGAGAGGGGGAAGAGAAGAGAGAGAAGAGAATAAAAAAATAAAATAAATGAAGAGAGAGGGGGTGGAGGAAGAGAGACGAAGAGAGAAAGATGAGAGACGGAGGGAGAGAGAATGAGAGAGAGACGCAGGAGGGAGAGAGAGAGATCCGGCGAGAGAGAGAGAGAGAGAGAGAGAGAGAGAGAGAGGACGCAACAGAGAAAAGAGAGGGGGAGAGAAGAGAGAGGGAAGAGAGAGGAACGGGAGAGGGGGGGACGAGCAGAGGGAGAGAGAAAGAGTGTGAGATGGAGAGAGAAGCATGGAGCGGGGGGGTCTCGCGAGGGCGGTGGCCGCGGCGTCGGGGGCGGAGGCGGGAAGGCGGCTGACGGCGTCGGGGGGTGGGGGCGTCGCAAGGGGGGGCGTCGGACGGCGAAGGCGGGCGGCGGGAAGGCGGCTGACGGCGTCGGGGGGTGGCCGGTTGGCTTCACGGCTGACGGGAGTGGCCGGAGGCGACTGGCGGTGCAGTCACGGCGGAGGTGGCTCGCGTGGCTTCACGGCGAGGGGAGCGGTGCATGCACGGGGGCTGCGGCGTGGACGGGGTGCTCGTGGCGGCTAGCAGCGGCGAGGTGGAGCTCGGACGTGGTGGTGGAGGGGAGCGGTGCTGCTGGTGGGCGGCGGCCGGTGCAGGCGAGGTGGGTGCTCGGCAGGTGGACGGCGGTGGCTTGCGGGGTGTTCTCGCGGCAGGAAGCGATGGTCGCGTGGGAGTGCCCGGATGGTGCCCACGGGGTGCTCCGGTGGTAGCGGCGTGAGGACGTGCAAAGGGAGCTCGCAGCGGGGGTGGACGACAGTGGCGTCGGTGGCGTAAGGGGTGCGCAGGAGACGGGCGTCCGGTCGGGGGTGTGAGCGGCAGCAGGAGCGGGAGACGATGGCAGTGCAGGCGGCGACATCGTGGGTGCTTGCGAACGGTGCGGGCGTCCCGGTGGGAAGGCGACGGCAGGCGGATGCCGGTGAGGGTGCGACGATGGTGAAGAGGCCGGGGACGGCTAAGACGTGGTGGAGGCGGTCGGACGGGCAAGGGACGAGTGCATGCAAAGGGGGGGGAGTGTGATAGCGGTGGTTCGGTCGTGGCTGGACGATGGGTGACCGGCAATGGAGAGGAGCTCGACGGCGTCGGTGGCAGTGGATGGTTTGTGACGACGACGGTGGTCACGGTGGCAGTGGATGGCTTGTGACGACGACGGTGGTCACGATGGCAGCGGCGAGGGGGTGCGTTGGTTGGGTTAGAGGAGGTCTAAGGAATGGGTTGCAAAGAGAGGCCGAATGAGAGAGGGAATGGGTGGCTCGTGTGTGAGAGATTGCGGCTGGGAGAGAATAGAGAAGAGGGAGAGAGAAGTGTGTGCGTATGTGTGTGCCATAAGGGAGGGGGATGTGTATAGTGAGGTGAGAGGGAAAGAAAGAGACGGGAGGGGTGAGGGAGAATGTGTGCAGAGGGA
This sequence comes from Amorphophallus konjac, assembly GCA_022559845.1. Taxonomy (NCBI): domain Eukaryota; kingdom Viridiplantae; phylum Streptophyta; class Magnoliopsida; order Alismatales; family Araceae; genus Amorphophallus; species Amorphophallus konjac. The sequence goes on from JAHNEJ010002444.1 coordinate 5,042, forward strand.
AGTGAGAGGGAGAGAAAGAGAGAGAGATGGGAGAGGAGACGACGAGGAGGGTGATGAAGAAATTTCGTGAGAAGGAGGGAAGAGAATTGAGAAATAGAAAGGGACTTGAGGATAAGTTATTTTTATTTTTTTATTATTTTGCTTGTTTTATTTATTTTTGTTTGCCTTTATTATTATATATTTTTAAAATTATCATATCTTTTACTTTTTAATAAATATATTTTTATCAATTTTATATATAGTAATCACACATATATATATTTACGAAAATAAATTTATTATTAAAGAAAATGAATTACATTTTTTATAAACATAATTATACACACATTTTTTGGATTTCATTTTCTCTTTTGTTTATTTATATATACACATATTTTAATTTTCTCCCTTTCACAAAAATAATGCAATTTAACCACAATTACGGAAATCACTCAAATAAAAGAAAATGTAAGCCACTTCAGAGCATTACGGTACAACATGGGATTTACTCGTCGTAACATCAGAAACGGCGTGTCTACACCGATCAGGCCGTTGTTGTTGACTTGTAATGCCACAATTCCCAATTAATATATATAAATATAGACATATAACTATTAAAATATATATATATATATCCCTTGATATTATATATATATAATAGTTATATATACACAAATGTTATCCTCTCTTTTTTTCCAGAACTCTTTTTTTTGAAATCGAATAATATATATAGATATACATAATATTATATATATCCCATATATATATATATATATATTATATTTAACACACCTTTTTTTCAACTTTCAACCTTTTTTTTCAAATCACACTTCACCTACCCCTTTTTTTCTTTTTGACTTTTTTTCAAACTTTTTTTTCACACAATTTTTTTCAAATATTACCTACTCTATCTGCGCAAATCACGCGGGAAGTGAGTGGTTGTGGGCGCGGTCAACGCACGAGACGTCGGGGCGCCAGCAGATGCGACCGGGCTGCTTGGGCGGCCGACCCGTGGGCGCGAGAGGGCCCGTGGGCGTGGGAGGGCCCTTGAGCGCGAGTGGCCGAGGCAACGTGGCGGCAGGTTTATTGGCGGTGAAGTGGACGACGGTGGGCTGTTGTGGGGGGTGGTTACAGCAGAGGGTGGCTGGTGGCCGGAGGTGAAGCAAGCGTTGGCCGCGGGTGGAGCAGTGGGGGGCGGCTACCGCGGCGAGGGTGGTGGGAAAGAGAACTGCGGGAAGGAGAGAAACGCAGGAAGAAGAGGTGTGTGTGTGGTCACTGCAGCTCACGTGGAGGAGGGTGGCTGTGGGGCTTAGCAGAGGTAGAGGGGGAGAGGAGGTCTCACCGGTTAGGAGTGGATGGCGGAGGGTGTTGTCGGCGAGAGAGTCACGGGTGGGAGGTGATGGCCGTGGGTGACGAGGAGTGCGGTTGGGCAGCGGGGTGTTACCGGGAATCTGCGGCGTGGTGAGGGGAGCGGCTGGCGGCTTGGTGAGGGTGACCGGAGGGTCGTTGTTGTGGTGGCGGGAGATGCGACGGTGGGCGCGCAGGTGGTTGCAGGTGGCCGGCATCAGCGGGCGGGGCGCGGGGCGCGGTGGTCGTGGGCTCACCGGTGACGGGGACGACGACCGGCAGCGACAGTGTAGGCCGCTTGTGGGGGAGGAGGGCGCCGCAGTGGGGCCGGCGCGCTCGAGGTGGGCGGCGGGGATGGCCGCAGGTGGAGGAGAAGGCTGGTTCGCGCGGCGGGGGGCGCTGGCGCTGTGCGTGTCAGAGAGAGAGAGAAAGAGGGAAACACGGGAGAGAGAGAGGGAGAAACTGAGAGAAATAGAGAGAGGGAGAGATTAAGAGAGAGAGAAAACTGAGAGAGAAGGGGTGAGAGAGGGAGAAATCACGGGAGGTTTGATTCAATTTTTCCCCCTTTTTTTCACTACCTTCGAGAGAGAGCAGAGATAATACGAGAGAGAGAGAGAGAGAGAGAGAGAGAATGAGAGAGAGAGAATGAGAGAGAGAGAGAGAGAGAGAAACAGAGATTGAGAGTTAATTTTTTTTTTCTTTCTATTTTTTTTCTCTCAATCATAACGCTCTATATATTTTTTTTTACTTTTTTTTTCTTCTCCAGAACTCTTCTCAACCAATCGAGCTAAACTAATCTTTTTCTTTTTTTTCACTTTAGCAACTTAGAGAGAGAAAGAGAGACGACGGGGACGTCGGGTCGACGGAGACACCGTTGTAGGGCTCTGATACCAAATCTGACGCGGCGGTGACGTGGAAATGGATCGACGGCACTCCGATATCACAAACAGGACGGGAACGGATAACTTGCTACCTCACGCAGCTCGGCCTCACGCCAGACGGTCTCACACCGGGCGACACACTTACACTCAAAAGAGAAAGAGGGAAGGGAAAACACAAGAGAGAAATGTCTCTCACGTAGGTTGAACTTCAATAGCATTCATCATGTGTAAACCATTACACTAGCCCTCCCTTATATAGGGAAAACTATAACTTTCAAACCCTACACTTTCACTAATTGGGTTTTACCCTAGCCTAATAAGACGAAACCCACCAACCCACTATTGACTTTGTGGGTTTAATAAAATTAAAATACAATCACTTTTGACCAACCTTACCTAATAAAACAAAAAGAAAATAATACACATAGAAAATACATGTATTTTACACGTGTACATACTCAATACATAAATACGTGACGTCGAGTCTTCAGGCAGCCGAATCTCCGAGCCACAAGCTCGGTGCGGGGGTGTGACGTTCGGTAGTGGGCCCGGTGTCCCCACCATGCACTGGCAAGCTATCTGGAAGCGCGAAAAGCTGCCAAGCAATGTTCACCCAAGGTGGAACCAAAACTGCTAGAGGGAAACAAAAAAAGAGAATGCCCCGAGCTTCAACCAGCTAAGAGGCCCGGCGACCTTTGACCTAGACCTGGTCGTCTTCTCCGATGGTTGACCCAGGGGGGCCACCGGCGCCCCCCCCGATGCTTGGCGCGTCCCATCCTTCTCCAGCCAACGGTCTCCAATCGACTTCGCTTCTTCCTCCCGGCGTCAGAACATTTGCTGAAGTGCTCTCTTCTTCCATGGCCCCGTCGGTCGTTCACGGCTCTGTCCATGCTCCGGGGATGACCGATAGTGGGGAGCCTGCGATCTTCTTTTCCCAGGAGGAGATTACGGATTCGCTTCGGCCTTTTTCCTTTTCCCTGGTTGCTCGAACACCTCATGGAAGGCCGTCTTTTACAGATACAACATTTCGGCAACCTGTGGATAAATCAAAAGATGTATCTGGGAAAAGTATGGAGTCAAGTAAAGTCACAGAATATTATACTATCCCTACTTGTGTTGATCAGACTCTTCCAAGGAATTATGTACAGGGTGAATGTTCTAAACAAGCAGAGGTTTCTAATGGGTCTCCTTTAGCAAATGATTCTACTGTTCCTATTCTGAGATCAGAGAAAGGATCCATACAGCCATCAGATTGTCCATGTTCAGATACTGATTCATTGATTCCTGTTAAAGATCCAGGGGATGTTGCAAAGGCTTCTTCTCCTCGCCTGATAGGGGATATCCCCGTGACTGCTCCTTCTATTAATGTTGTGGACTTACAGATTGGGTGTGAGCCTGCACTCCAAGTGGTATATTCTGACGTGGTTAATGTCTCCTCGGTGCCTAGTCACCAGGAATCTGTTTTGCCTGCCCACTCCGAGGAATTGGTCTATCCACCCTTAGAGCTCCCTTCAAACCAAATTACTGATCCGACTGGCATTACTGGGACAGATTGCTCTGAAGTTGATATTGTCACACAAGATACTGATACTACTGATGCAGCGAACACCAGAAGATTGGAAATAGCTAAGCTGGCTACCGTTCAAAATACAATGGTATTGCATCCGGATCGCACAGGGGTCAAAACCAGGGCAATGTTGAGGACAGGATCCACTGGGAAAATTCTTGATATAAAACATTTATCATGAATTACATCATTTGGAATATTAGAGGTATTGGCAATGACCTCTCTATTGGTAGATTGAAATTTCTGATTAGAACCCATGATATTAATTGCTTGGTGATCCTGGAACCAAAAATTAATTGTAACAGAATGGACAATATCTGTCGGCAATTGGGAATGGATTATGCTGCTGCTAACTATGATGGGATGGCCCACATCTGGATTCTTTGGAAGGACCCTCTGAAATTCTCTGTTGTCTGCAGGGATGACCAGCAGATTACTATTCTTCAGTCCAATGCTATTATCCCAAGCTTTCATGTTACATTAGTCTATGCTAAATGTAGTGCTATAGAAAGGCAGTCTCTGTGGGCTTCTTTATTTAACGTTCAGTCTCAAATAAATGGCCCTTGGATGGTAGCTGGTGATTTCAATTGCATTATTTGCTCGGAGGAGAAGCTTGGAGGAAATTCTCCAAATTTGTCTGCCATGACTGATTTTAACAATTGCATCTCTGACTGTGCATTAATTGATGGTGGATTCACTGGGTCCAAATTTACTTGGCATAACAATCAGTCTGGTGGCAGAGGCATTTGGGCTCGACTGGACAGAGTCCTTCTTAATGCATCTTGGATGAATGCTCTTCCTATTTCTATTGAGCATCTCTCTAGGGAGGCCTCAGACCATGCTCCCATTCTTGTCAAATTGATCACCCAAGATCGTAAATTTAGTAGATTCTGTTTTCAGAAAATGTGGGTTCTGCATGATCAGTTTTTGGATGTTGTGCGTGATTGCTGGCTTTCAAGCCCCATAGCTTCTTCTCCCATGACTTGCCTGTACCTAAAACTGAAAGCCCTGAAGAAAATGCTTCGGATTTGGAACAACCAAACTTTTGGAAATGTTCATTCTAACCTGGCTGCTGCCGAGGATGCTGTTCTTAAAGCTGAACATTGTTATGACCTCCAACCTTCTGATGCCAATATGGATGCCCTGGAAGAAGCCAAAAATAACCTCTCTGACAGATCCTTCAGCAGGAATACTTTTGGAAACAGAAATCTGGCATTCGCTGGCTCCTTGAGGGAGACAGAAATACAAAATTCTTCCACATGTCCACTTTAGCCAACAGACGCAGACACAACATCACCCATTTGAGAACTGCTGCTGGTGCTCTTACCTCTAACCACGAGGATATGAAAAGAATTGCCATTTCTCATTTTTTGAATGCCTTTTCCACTCAGGAGCATCACATCAATAATGATTTCTTGAACTGCATCCCCCACCTCATTAATCAGGAAGACAATGATTGTCTCACTGCTACCCCTTCTGAAAGTGAAATTCATGAAGCTGTCTTCACCTTATCAGCTGATAGTGCCCCTGGACCCGATGGTTTCACTGGAGCCTTCTTCAGAAAGCTTGGAGTATTATAGCCCCTTTGGTTATCAAAGCAGTGCAGGAAGCTTTCTCTTCCAGGAATCCTTTACCAAGAAGTGTGACGGCCACCTTGATTGCTCTTATTCCAAAAACAACAAATGCTGTGGAGATAACCGATTACAGGCCTATCAGTTTGTGCAACTTCTTTTGCAAGATTATTTCTTCTATTATCAACAAGAGATTGGCTCCTATTCTTCCCAAGATCATATCGCTTGAGCAATCTGCTTTTGTTAAGGGTAGACAGATCACTGAAAATATTGCCCTTGCTTAGGAACTCTCCTTGGATTTGGGTAGGAAAACAAGAGGTTCCAATGTCATGCTAAAACTTGATATGGCTAAAGCGTATGATAGATTGGAATGGGATTTCATCTATTCTATTTTGCTCAGATTTGGGTTTAGCCAGACATTCATAAAACTTGTTGAAAAGCTGATTAGTAACTGTTGGTTTTCCATTCTGCTCAACGGTGATACTGCTGGTTTCTTCAATTCTTCTAGGGGTGTCCGTCAGGGTGATCCGTTAGCTCCTTCTTTATTTGTTATTGCTGAAGAAGCTTTGAGCAGATCTTTAAGAGAAGCCTTTATCAGTAGTAGGGTTGATTGGTTCAGGGGTTGTCAGAGATGTCCAAATATCTCTCATTTACTTTTTGCAGATGATACCATCATTTTCAGCAAGGCCTCTTCAGCCTCCATCAAAAATCTTCTTGAAGTCCTACATCTTTATGAGGAAGCATCCGGGCAATTGATTAATATTAACAAAAGTGGTTTTTTACTTCATCCAAATCAGCCTTGTTCTGTTGCTCAGAGAATTCATAGATTGACTGGTTTTTCCAGACTGCACTTCCCTCACAAATACCTAGGCATTCCTTTGGTTATTGGCAGAACTAAAAAGGTACATTTTGCAGGGATTATCACTTCTATTCATAAAAGAATTGCTGGATGGAAAGCTAGCATGCTTTCTCAGGGTGCTAGAATGATTCTTATAAGGCATGTTCTCTCTTCATTGCCTATTTATTCACTGTCTTCAACTTCTATACACAGTGGTATTCATAAATTGATTGAGCAGGCTTTTGCTAACTTTTTCTGGGGCTCTTCCCCCCTTGGGAAAAAGAAACACTGGAAATCATGGCAGGCTATTTGTAAGCCTATTTCCAAGGGTGGCCTTGGTATCAGCTCCCTTAGGATCATGCAAACTGCACTTCGGGTTAAAATGTTGTGGAATGCAATGCATTCGAATTCCCTATGGGCTACTATCTTTAGAGCCAAATACTTGAATCTGGGTCATATCAGAGATGCCCATTTCAGAAATATGAATGCTTTTTCTAGAAGAAGCTGGTTGAAGGCTAAGGAGACTATTCTTAAGTATAAGAAGGTTGTAATTGGAGATGGTTCTAATACTAATTTCTGGCATGACCATTGGATGGGCCATCAATGTCTAGATTCTTTTGTCCCTAATGCTCTCATTCCTAACTCAAGAGCAACTGTTCGAGATGTCATTATTAACCCAACTGCAGAGGAATCTGGCCTATTGCTCTCTATGTTACCCAGCAGCATACAGCAAGCTATCAGATTAGTGAATTTAAATCAGGAAGTTGATTTAGCTATTTGGTGTTTAACCCCCTCTGGTCAGTGTTCAGTTGGCTCCACTTACTAATCTCTGGTTAACAGTCCTCTCCATTCTGATATCCCCTGGAATAAATTGTGGTCTAAATGGGTTCCTACCAAAATATCAGTCCATATATGGAAGATTTTACATAATTGCCTACCGACTGATGATAATATTCAAAGAGTGGGTGTTGGTTTTTGCTCTAAATGCTACTGCTGCAGGCAACCGCAGGTAGAGGACCCCAACCATCTATTTCTGCACAGTGATATAGCAACATTTGTCTGGAATGCATTAACAGCTGTAGGACTTCAGTTTGATGGGCGCACTGTTAGGGAATGTATTCTGAACTCCCTCAATAACCTGCAGCCAGGTTCAGCTCATGGTTTATTTTCTCTTGCTTCTATTGGACTCGGACTGTGGGAAATTTGGAAGAGCAGAAATTCAACCAAATATGATGACAAATCTAAATCCAACTCCACCATCATCCATCACATTTTTTCTCTAGTAAGGAAGATCTGTTCGGCTGCTGCTCTCAAGGAACCTAAACTCAACAACCGAAAAACTCTGGATCACTTCGGAATCAGGTTTCAAGACCCCTGCAGACAACAGCTGAAAATTGTTAAATGGCTGTGTCCTCCTTGGCCCTCCCTAAAACTAAATTCTGATGGTGCTTGCAAAAATAGTTCAGAATCCGGAGGAGGTGGTATCATTAGGGATAGTAGAGGCAAGGTCATCATGGCCTTCTCTCATTTCTATGGTCAGTCTAACAGTTTAATAGCCGAAGCTCGTGCCCTTCATGATGGCATCAAATATTTGAAGACTTTTGACAACAAACCAGCTTTTATTGAATGTGATTCTCTTACCCTTGTCAGGATTATCAAGAAAGAATATCAATGTCCCTGGTCCATTCTCAGCTATGTCAGGGATATTTGGAACACTCTATCTCACCAAGATTCTATTAATCATATCTTCAAAGAAGGAAACACTGCTGCGGACTTACTTGCCTCTATAGCTTGCACCAATAAATGTAATTCTTTTTATTCTTTTAATGAGCTCCCTTCTATTATAAAAGGTGCTGCTCGACTAGACTTACTAGGATTGCCTAGTATTCGACTGATGTAATTCTTTATTTATTATCAATGGAATATATATTGCCTCCTAGTGGTCTGATGGTGGAGTGGCTTTCTCCTTACCTCTGGTAAGGGGTGCACTCTCTCATTGACCCCTAGGCTAGGTTTTTCTATTAAAAAAAAAACTGCTAGAGATCAGCAAGGATGGCTTCTTGAAGACGCTTCAGGGCCTGTGCCGCGTGAGTAGCGAGCGACTGGTCCTCTAGCAAATTCCGTTGCTAGTGGAGGAGCCGACACCTTCTACCGCTTCTTGGCATCCTGAGAACGAACGGCTCTACCCCTATAGGACTTTCATCAGGGGAGAAGACCGACGGTCAGAGCTTTATGAGGGCACTCCCTAGTTGTTTGCGCTGCTACGCTCCCACGAAATTTCAATGGGTGGCCCTAGTGAAAGTACATTGGGCCAACCCGTTCTTATATCCTTCAAGTATGCCGATGGATGGGGGTTAGACCACCTCAGCTTGTATTACCATCTATCTTCACGCGGCCGTGAGGACCTTGCGTTGCTGGCCGAACAGTGTGAAGTGATAGGGGACATATGCTGGCTGGTTCGTGAAGTCGCCTCCAGGGACAAAGAGCCTTCGCTGTTCTGCTGGCCACTTTCTTCCTTCTATACAGAACCATTCGGTATATATATATATATATATATATATATATATATATATATATATATATATATATATATATATATATATATATATATATATATATATATATATATATATATATATCCTCGGGCTTTCCTTTCTGCTGCTGTATATGTCATCTCTCCTTCTTTCGCCTTCACTTGTGTGCATTTCGGCTTTCTTCGGAAGAGACTAAGCATTTCACGGAGCTGCTGATAAAGGCTCAGAAACCAGCATATTTTGAAGTCCCGGAAGTTGCCCCAACCACGACTCCACTTCCTCTAGGTGATTCCCGGAAATGGCCGAGGTCCCAAGTCTGGGAGGCCGTCACTCGAGCGAAGCAGGCCCGTCGGAAGAAGACTGTGGACCCAGCACCTGCGGTCATCCTTCCGAGAGTGGTCTCATTTGAAGAGTTCGAGACCTCTCATCCCTCAGCTCGTGTGACCTGAGGTATGCTTCTATCTTGTGCTCAGTCGTCACCTTGGCAACCAAGATCAATTCTTATTCTTGCAATCACAGCTGCTTCGTCTACAATGGCCGCTACTGCCACCTCTGCGGGAGCCGGAGACAGAGAGGATGTGGTGCAGACAGATCTACCCTCTCCCACGCCCAGCCATGAAATAGAGGGTAATTGATGGCCCATCTAGTCGCAAACTTCTATAATTTATTGTCCCCCTATGCTCACATGGGTGCTTTCTTTTCTTCAGCTTCCATGGAGATTCGACCGCCTTCTCCCCCTGTCGTGGAATCAACTGAGGGAATCTCTGTGGAGCCAGGGGTAATTCTAGGAAGTCGATCCATCCCCAAAGCTTGCTCACCTGTTATCCCTGTTACAGAGTCAACCGAGCAGGCTCCTATCGAGCAAGAAGCCCCGGTGGGAGGCCTTTCGGGTGAAGAGCCGCCAGTTTTGAGGGAGAAAGAACCGTTGTTGGTTCAAAGTTCATCCTCATCAGAGCAGGTGGATTATGGCAGTGGCTCGAGCGACGAGGATTTCCTTTTGACGGGAACCGAGGATGAGGACGCTGCGGTGTCTTCCGCCTATGAGAGCGACCTTACGACCTTCACTCCTCCACGGCTGACGTTGAGTAGCTTTGGACCACCAGGTTCTTCAGTGGGAGAAGGGTCAGAAGGGATGGAGATAGCGGCTCCTACTGCTGTAGATTTGAGCTTAGTGCCGACTGAGGTGAGAGCTACACTTCTCAGTCTTGTGATTATTCTCGTCTGGCCATTATGCTGGTCTTTCGAGATTCTTATGCTCTCTTTCTCTTGCAGGCTTCTGCTAGTCAGGCCAAGGTCACCTTGTCAGTGATAACCATGAAGATACCCCTACTGCCTCTCAGCGTAGACCCGCCCTTGTTCCCGTCGGTCCTGAAGCCCATAGCCCTGAGGTATCCGAAGGATTACATGATAGTAGCGGGCTCGGAGGCACTGGAGATGGTCGCCGGGTCTGAGCCGTCAGTTGTGTCTTTGGAGCAGCAGCAGCTTGTCATTACCGACGAGCCACTTCAGAGTGAGAGGGCCTCCCTGGGAAAGAGGAAGGAGAGAATGTGGAAGAGGTGATCGGGAGCTCTCCGACCCCAACCCCTGCCATCGAACCATCACTGGTGGTAGCCAGAGAGGCCGGAAGTGGCGACCAACCGCTCCCCACTATCCAAGGTCCAGATGTGGCGCTCTCGCCTGAGATTGGGAGAGAAGTAGCTGTCATTGATAGTCCTGCTGTTGCATTGTCTGCGGGGGCCAGTCCTGGTGCGGGCGCCTTGCAAGGTATGCCATCCTCGTCTTCTACGCCGGGTGATGATATTTGGGCTACAGTTGACAACCGGGTTGAATTTCAACTCCCGGATAGGCCGTCACTTGGTTTGCAATCCTCAAGTGACCTAGTGTGGCAGTATCTGGAGACATTGCGGGAGACCGTGACAGCTCGCCCAGAGTTAACTTACGCACAGTTGAGGGGTCTTGCAGAGCACCCCACCCGTACTTTGCTGGCTTTTGGCTACCCCATGGAGGACTGGGTGCAGCGGGTAGTCCTGCTCCTGAAGCACGTGAACAGGAGGGAGTTCATAGGCCGCAACTTGCTAGATCAAATGACGACTGCAAAACGTGAAAGGACAGAGTGTCAGGCTACCCTTCAATCATTGAGGGGGACCACCCAGCAGATGCGGGATGATGCCGACGAGTTTGGCCAACGTCGGACTTCTCTGAAGACTCGAATAGCTGAGCTCCGTGCCGAACTTGATCGGGCTGAAGCAGAATTAGCATTGTCCGATCAACTGTGGGTCCAGCATATAGAGGCAGCTGAGCTAGTAGAAGGGCAAGCCGCATCACTTGCGGAGAAATTGGTGCGACTGCAGGGCAAGGAAGACAGTCTACAGGAGCTGGCCCGCTACTCGTCCCTAGGGCTGCTGGAATTCGAGGAGATCTTCTGCCGTTCGCTACAATAGCTTCATCATTTTCTCTTTTCTCCCCTTTTTGTGAACTTCCACGTATTCCGGGGGGTGTATGCCCCGGGTAACATGTATTTCCCTTTTGTGTTTGAATGGAAACTTTCATTCCCTTACTTTGCATATCTGCTTGCTGAATGGATTCATTTAGTTCGGAGTATGTCAGTCGCTAGGGTAGGAGAGCGCTCGTACCTTCAGGGAAGGGGTGAGGGACGACGCAACTTCTCCTTGAGACCCTTGATCCATCTGGGCCAAGTACCGGGGAATAAGGAGAGAGGTTTACGAGCCACCAAGGGCCGAAGGGTAGAAATAGGTATTTATTTGTGGACTTTGCCGAAGGTGGCAAAGGTTCATGGTAAAGGGAGGTTTGCCCATAAACATGGACGTAAGGTCTGGGCTGAAGGAAACACCGACCGATCTTGTCGATGATGACAAGGGTCAGCAGCAACTCATTCATCGGCATTGGGCAAACGTCGAAGTAGAGGTAGGTAGGGCCCAGGTTAAGGGAATATTGACCGGTCTTGCCGATGGTGACAAGGGCCAATAGTAGCTATCTCATCGGCATGGGACAAACACCGAAGCAAAGGTAGGTTCATAGGTTCAAAGCTCACACGGGAACCTTTGTAGGAATAAAGTAACAAACGAGAGGATGACATAATTATTTCATCATCATCATTCACTCCATTTTTATTCATCAATTTTTTCACATTACTGACTTAAGCGCCTTTGCGGGTTTTCGCCGAAGCCAGCCCCTCTTGCTTTTGCCCACGCGCCCTTGCCGGTTTTCTTGTGGTGAGGTACCCGATTTTGCCTGCAGTGCCCTTTCGGGTTTTCACTGCAACTGGGTTAAAGCCATTATTGCCCTTACTCAGGATATCCGAGTAAGTCTGGCGAGGCACCTCTATTTTAAGCCTCATTTTTATTCATCATTTTCTTGTACTTAATTTATGGAACAAATTTCGAGATGGCTGAGGGCCAATGGGATGTTGACCAGTCTTGCCGATGGTGGCAAGGGCCAACAGTGACTTGTTCATCGACATTGGTTGAATGTCGAGGCAAAGGAGGGCTTAATCATTAACGAGGATGAAAGGTCCAAGTTAAGGGAAATGTCGACCGGTCTTGCCGATGATGCCAAGGGTCGAACAGAGGCATGCTTGCCGATATTGGGTAAACGTTGAAACAAAGAAGGGCTTATTCATTAACGAGGACGAAAGGTCCAAGTTAAGGGGAACGTCGACCGGTCTTGTCGATGATGACAAGGGTCGAACAGAGGCTTGCTCACTGTCATTGGATAAATGTCGAAGCAAAGGAGGGTTTATTCGTTAACGAGGATGAAAGGTCCAAGTTAAGGGAAACGTCGACCGGTCTTGCCGATGATGACAAGGGTCAGACAGAGGCTTGCTCGTCGACATTGGTTAAATGTCGAAGCAAAGGAGGGTTCGTTCGTTAACGAGGACGAAAGGTCCAAGTTAAGGGAAACGTCGACCGGCCTTGGCGATGATGTCAGGGGCCGAAAGATGTTTGTTCGTCGGTAGGACTTTTGGAGGAAGGCTCCGTTTTGACCCTGCAAAGGGTCTTCTGGGCGGAGGATGTATCATCATTATTCATCATTCATCAGATTACTGACTTAAGCGCCCTTTCGGGTTTTCGCCGAAGCCAGCCCCCTCTTGCTGTTACCCACGCACCCTCTCAGGTTTTCACGTGGCGGGGTACCCGATTTTGCCTGTGGTGCCCTTTCGGGTTCTCACCCCAGCTGGGTTAGAGCCATTTTTGCCCTTGTCCTAGCATAGGATCGAGACTGGTGAGGCACCTCTATTTTAAGCCTCATTTTTTTTACATCATCATTTTATTCTCATTTTTTTGAACTCAATTCTCGGGGCAAAGCCGGGCTTGAGGAGATGCTGACCGACCTTGCCGATGATGACAAGGGTCACGAGGAAGTTGACCGACCTTGCCGATGATGACAGGGGTCAAAAGGGGTTCGATCGATCTTGCCGATGGTGACAAGGGTCGCAAGGAAGTCGACCGATCTTACGGATGATGACAAGGGTCGTAAGGATGTTGATCGATCTTGCCGATGATGACAAGGGTCACAAGGAGGTTGACCGATCTTACCGATGATGACAAGGGTCATAAGGAGGTTGACCGATCTTGTCGATGATGGCAAGGGTCGCAAGGAGGTTTACCGATCTTGCCGATGATGACAAGGGTCACAAGGAGGTCGATCGATCCTACCGATGATGACAAGGGTCGCAAGGAGGTTGACCGATCTTGTCGATAATGGCAAGGGTCACAAGGAAGTTGACCGATCTTGCCGATGATGACAATGGTCAATAGGATGTTGACCGATCTTGCCGATGATGACAAGGGTCACAAGGATGTCGACCGATCCTCCCGATGATGGCAAGGGTCGCAAGAAAGTTGACCGATCTTGTCGATGGTGACAAGGGTCGCAAGGATGTCGACCGATCTTGTCGATGATGACAAGGGTCGCAAGGATGTTGATCGATCTTGCCGATGATGACAAGGGTCGCAAGGAAGTTGACCGATCTTGCCGATGGTGACAAGGGTCACAAGGATGTTGACCGATCTTGCCGATGGTGACAAGGGTCGCAAGGATGTCGACCGATCCTGCGGATGATGATAAGGGTCGCAAGGAAGTCGACCGATCCTGCCGATGATGACAAGGGTCGCAAGGATGTTGACCGATCTTGCGGAGGATGACAAGGGTCACAAGGAAGTCGACTGATCTTGCCGATGATGACAAGGGTCGCAAGGAGCTTAGAGAAAGATCTATGATGGGGATCATTGTGGTCACCCCTTTCGGAGTTTCACTAAGATGAGGGTGAGGCGGAACTTAAATTACCACATTACTAACTTAAGCGCCCTTTCAGGTTTTCGCTGAAGCCAACCCCCTCTTGCTTTTGCCCACGCGCCCTTTCAGGTTTTCACGTGCCGGGGTACCCAATTTTACCTGCGGCGCCCTTTCGAGTTTTCAACATAGCCGAGTTATAGCCATTTTTGCCCTTGTCCTAATGTACGAACAAGGCCGGCGAGACATCTCTATTTTAAGCCTCATTTTTATTTCCTTCTTTTTTTTCTCTTTTTTTTCCTTAGAGTGAGACAACGAACATGGGTCAATCGTGCGGTGTTTGACCCTATGTAGCAGCATATGGCAGTTGGCTAGGGCACGCAGCCTTGCACCGAGAGAACATGGTTTATTCGTTAGCAAGAAGGTAATGCTAACGCAAGGGATAGATTTGTGCCGATTCGGGCGTAAGGCCCGTAATGGCGATATTGTAGAAGAGTTGGCTAGGGCACGCAGCCTTGCGCCGAGAGAAGATGGTTTATTCGTTAGCAAGAAGGTAATGCTAACGCAAGGGATAGATTTGTGCCGATTCGGGCGTAAGGCCCGTAATGGCGATATTGTAGAAGAGTCGGCTAAGACACGAAGTCTTGTGCTGAGAAAAAGGGTTTATTCGTCCGCAAGGAGACATTGCTAACGCAAGGGGTAGATTTTTGCCGATTCCGGCGTAAGGCCCGCAATGGCAATGTTGTAGAAGAGTCGGCTAGGGCACGAAGTCTTGCGCCTAGAAAAAGGTTTTATTCATCAACAAGGAGACAATGCTAATGCAAAGAGTAGATTTGTGCCGATTCGGGCATAGGGCTCGCAATGGCAATGTTGTTTTATATATCATTATTTTATGTATCTTTTTTGAGAGCTCGGCCAGGGCAGAATGTCACTAGACCAAGGTAGGTAGAGCTCAGCCAGGGCGGAGTGCCATTAGACTAAGGTCGGGGGAATTTAGCTAGGGTGGAGTGCCACTAGACTAAGGTAGGTAGGACTCGGCCAGGGCGGAATGCCACTAGACCAAGGTAGGTAGAACTTAGCTAGGGCGGAGTGCCACTAGACTAAGGTATGTAGGACTTAGCTAGGGCGGAGTGTCACTAGACTAAGGTAGGTGGAACTTAGCTAGGGCGGAGTGCCACTAGACTAAGGTAGGTGGAACTTAGCTATGGCAGAGTGCCACTAGACTAAGGTAGGTGGAACTTAGCTAGGGCGGAGCACCACTAGACCAAGGTAGGTAGAGCTCAGTCAGGGCAGAGTGCCACTAGACTAAGGTAGGTGGAACTTAGCTAGGGCATAGTGCCACTAGACTAAGGTAGGTAGAGCTCGACCAGGGCGGGATGCCACTAGACCAAGGTAGATTGAACTTACTAGGGCGGAGTGCCACTAGACTAAGGTAGGTAGGACTTGGCCAGGGTGGAGTGCCACTAGACTAAGGTAGGTGAAACTTAGCTAGGGAGGAGTGCCACTAGACTAAGGTAGGTGGAACTTAGCTAGGGCGGAGTGCCACTAGACTAAGGTAGGTGAAACTTAGCTAGGGCGGAGTGCTACTAGAATAAGGTAGGTGGAACTTAGCTAGGGCGGAGCGCCACTAGACTAAGGTAGGTAGAGCTTGGCCAGGGCGGAATGCCACTAGACCAAGGTAAGTAGAACTTAGCTAGGGCGGAGTGCCACTAGACTAAGGTAGGCGTAGGACTTTGATGGGGACATCACCCAGCGTTCCCTCTGGCTAGACACCCCTCTCCCTTCTGGAGACGGGTAGGCTGCGACTGCACGACTTGATGGGTCCTCGACGACATTAGAGTTTATTACTATGGACATCTTGATGTAATTTCCCTTTTCTTGAGTCTTTTTGATGTATTTTGAGTCATGTCCTAGGTGCTCATATTAGTGGATCAGCATATTGGGCTTGTTTGGCTTTGTAGCCCATCTAGAGGAGCTAGGCCCATGAGCACCCCTTCTTGCACCTTGGTTATCTGTCTTTTGTTCTTTTCTCAGGGGCTTTTGTACAAAGTTGGGATCCCTATATATAGGACCCCAACTCCCACTTGAGAAGGTTAATGAATTATTGAGTATTTTGAGCATAAGTGCATTTTCTCCCCCCCCTCTCTCTAGCTTTCTCTCTCTCTCTCTCTCTCTCTCTCTTCAGGGGGCGGACCCCTTCTCTCTCCTCCTCTCTCTCTCCCCTGGGCGCACCTGCCCCTTCACCTTCCCCACTTGCCACATCAGCAGCCACATCAGCCCCCACCCTTTCACATCCCCTAGGTCCATAACTCCCATTAACACTTCCACATCCCCCAAGTGACTCTCCCAATCCCCCACACACCTTCCCCACCTCCAAGGCAACCATCCCTCTTCCCCAAGCAACCTTCCCACTCCCCCACACCCCATTCATATCCCTAGGGCGGATTAACCCCCCCTCCCATACCCTGCTGGTTGCGCACCCACCACCATAGCCCACCCCCATTCCCTTGGCCGACCCCCACCACCCCTTGGATAGCTTCGGCCCCCCCACTCCCCTCCACCCTCCAACACCCCATTCCACCTACTCCGCCCCTCTCCTCACCCCCACCACCCCTTTCCCCCATCTGCAAACACCCCCATTTCCCTCCATTACCAAAACTTCAACCCCCCCCTTAACCTAATCCCACCTCCATCCCCTTACCTAGATCACATCTGCAGGTGACAGAAGACGGTCCGTCTTGCAGAAGCTCCCCTGCGTTCATACGGCGACATCTGAGGGCATACCTTACCATTCTGGAAAGGTCGTCCTGTCCACTTCGCAGGCGAGGTGGAATCGTCCAGTTCCGAGTTCGTGACCGCCCGTGAGAGCTGTTCTACCCCGACTGCGCCAGACACCACCTGCAGCCAGCCTGAGCCCGATTGGAAGCTGCTTCACGACCAACGGTGGAGGAATCAGGCTGAAGTCTCTTCTTCAAAATTCTTCCTCCCCCTGTCCACTTCCAGGAGCAGAAGGCGGAACTTAATTCGGCATCCGAGATCCAGAGTTGCAAACGTTCTTCCTCAGTCGCACGGATCTGTCTCCTGCAGTCGACAGCGACCAGTACCTACTCTTCAGGGCACACCAACCGCCCACGGCCTCTGATTGCAACCCCGTTGACTCCTGCTGAAATCCACCTCAACCACGGAGACGACGCCACTGGTTTCGTGCCATTTGGAGCTCGGGAGTGCCCGTGACAGCGTCTGCAACCTGCTGCTACAGAACCTGGACCACGTGGTGCAGCCTCTGCAGAGAATCAGAACCAGCTTGCAAGCTCTGCCACGGCGAACCACGGCGGAATCAGGCTGAGATTTCTTCTTCAAAGATCTTCCTCCCCCTGTCCCCGACCAGGAGCACAAAACAGAAGTACATTCGGCGTCCGGGAGCTCCAGTTATGATTTTTCTCCTGCAGTCACGCGGGACTGCCCTCATCAGTCTTCTGCGACCAACAGTCACTCTTCGGCGTCCCCCAGGACATCCCGACCTCCGGCAGCCTCCCCGCCAGTTTTGCTGCAACGAGGGCCCGACCACGGTCCCAGAACTCCTAACGGTTCGAGATTCGGAGCTCGGGAGCCCAAGGTACAACCTCTGCATCCTACTGCCTCAGATCTGAAGCCGCCAGCGCCAGATTCCTTCATCCTGTTCGAGCTTCCACCACGACCAGCGACGGCGTCAGAAGAATTTGATAAAAATCAGAGTTGTCCCAGCCCCTATTACGAAGAAATCCCCTCTGGTTTCGTTGCCGGAAAAATTCCTGAGGACGAGCTACGACTGTAACAGAGGCATCCTGTCCCTTCTCACAGCAAGTGAGCAGATCCACGTCGGCTTCCGTTCCGTCATCCTCGGCGAGTTTTCCCCTCCCGCCTGGCCGGCTTAGCGCCCCTCCCTGCGTGGAGGTAGTGTTTGATGTAAGTTTGATTTCCCCCACCCCTAATCCAACCCTCCTGCGTGAGGAGTAGTTCATGTACTAAACAGCTCAAGCGACATCGACGCAGTGTGCGGGATCCACACTTCCCCGCTCGCCCACGTCTCCGAACGGGGTTGGTTTCTTCAAACCAGCCAGGTGAACTCTAAACTTTGCTCCATTAATCTTAGTACTTGTTTGTTTAATATCCGTAGATATAGCTCCGTTGTGCATGCGAGCGAGTGCCCGATCCCGGCTCCACCTTCATAGTGTGGTCACCGTGGTGAAAGTAAGCGAGTGGGACCTAGTGCCCCAATTGGCACCGGCCAGCCCCATAAGCGTGGGCTACGTATCCTCGGGAGGGCAACCCTAGCCCTGCTGGCACTCTACCAGCAAGGGTCTTGATCCATCACCTCTCCCTAGCATCCTTTAGTCACCCCGGGCTCTCGTGTGTGCGACGGCGTTTTGGCCCCGATTTATCAACTTACTTGTTATGTGATTGTGAATGCGGAATAGGTCCTAAGAATACTTTTGGCTTGCTGCATACCCCGTAGCGGTGTCACATCAAATTGGTATCAGAGCAAGTTTTAGACTTGTCTCTACAAGCCTAGGTCCAAGGGCAAGTGCATTTCTATCCCGTTTGTCATCATTGTGCATGTCCACCCGTAGGGGCACCATATATCGGGTTGATCCTTCTAATTCCAATCCACCAATGGATCCCAATGCTCATGACAACCAAAACAACCCAAGGGAAGCTCCCCAAACTCCCATGGATCGAATTGAGGCTGCCATTCAAGTCCTCACGGAGCAAATGAATGGAATTTCCACCAGATTAGAAAGACTAGAAGAAGCTAGGGCCCCACCTAGGAACCATGCCCAAAGAGTTCCTCCTCCGCGGGTTGAACATGAGAGGGAAGACCTAGATGATGAGTGGAATCGTGAGCAAGAGAGAGCCCCACAACCTCGATACCATGATAGGCGACCACGTGAGGATCATGATGAATTCCTACTAAGAATGATCAAAGTGGAAGCTCCTAATTTTGATGGGTCTCATAACCCTAGTGTCTATAAAGAATGGGAGCATGGCATGGACCAATACTTCGAATGGTATCCCATGTCAGAGGAGAGAAAGGTTAGGTTGGCCAAGATGCACCTCCTCAAACTAGCCAAAACCTATTGGCTAAAGGTTGAAAACCAAAGGAGGATCAGGCGTGAGGAACCCATCAACACTTGGCTAGACATGAAAGATCAACTTAGGAACAAATATCTTCCCATCTCCTATAGCCAACTTCTTCTTGATGAATGGCAAAGCCTTACCCAAGAGGGAAAAACCGTGGAAGAGTATATTGAAAAATTTGATTCATATCTCCTAAGGTGTGGTGTGGTTGAAGATCCAGCCGTCACGTTATCCCGGTTTAGGAATGGTCTCCTTCCCCACATCAAACGGGAGCTTTTTATGAGGGAAGTGCATAGCTTGGAAATTGGCTATCAAATAGCCCGGGATGTAGAGAGATTTGCTAGGAATCCTAGGTTTGCCCCCCCCAAGGGCCCGGGACCCCGTCCCAACCTACCTCCTCTGCTAAGAACACCTCCTCCTCCCAATGGGGGAACCCCCACTCGGCCCTACCACCAACCAACCACTCCCACCCCCACAAAGACCACTCCACTCAACCCCCCTTCTCAAAGGGAAGACAACTCCAAAGGGAAGACCCCAATGAGCAATACGGTCAAGTGTTTTCGATGCCATGGCTATGGCCACATAGCCACCCAATGTCCCTCCAAGGGGATGTCAAGCCTAGTTATTGAGAGTGAACCTTCTACTACCCAGGAAACACATGAGAGTACTATTGAGGAATACGAGGCTGCTTTAGGATGGGAAGAGGAATACAATGAGCAATTCTTTGAGGAAGGGATAGGAGAGGACCCACACTCCAGCCACCTAGGGGTGATAAGATGCACCCTCACCCAACCACAAGAGGATGACTGGCGGAGGACTTCCATTTTTCACACATTTGTCAAGATCGGGGATCATGTTAGGAAGGTCATCCTAGACAACGGGAGTTGTATCAACGCCGTGTCTCCGGACACCGTCAAACTCCTAGGGCTTACCCCTACACCCCACCCCAAACCCTATCGTGTGTCCTGGATAAACAACCACTCCCTACCCGTCGACACATGTTGTCTTATCCCCATCACCTTCTCATCCTACCAAGGGCAAATATGGTGTGATATCATACCGATGGCTGTAGGAAGCATCCTATTGGGTAGACCTTGGATATATGATGTCAATGCTACCATCCATGGGAAAACAAACACATGCACCTTTGACCACGAGGGGAAGAGTATCCGCCTCAACCCCTCCCCTCCCCAAAAAGAACCACCCACCAAGGGAATCCTTCCTACACCACCAAAACCCAGGGCCTCGTCCACACCAACCCAACCAAAAACCCAAAACCCCACCCCTGAAATTCCCACCGGGCCAGTCAAAGGCCTCCACCTCATCACTAGGAAAGAGCTCGAGGAAGAAATAACCCGAGGGACACCCCTTTGTGCTATTGTCATATGTCTTGGAGAGGCAACCCCCTCCAATCCTCACCCCGTGGAAATCCACCCTCTCCTGGAAGAATTTAAGGACGTTTTCCCCGAGGAGCTCCCCGACCAACTGCCACCCATGAGGGATGTCCAACATGCCATTGATCTTGTCCCCGGAGCCACCCTCCCAAACCTTCCCCACTACCGCCTCAACCCCACTGAGCATGCTGAACTAAGGAGGCAAGTGGAGGAACTCATAAGAAAAGGCTTCCTCCGTCTTAGCAAGAGTCCTTGTGCTGTCCCAGCCCTCCTCACACCTAAGAAAGATGGGACATGGCGGATGTGTGTCGACAGTAGGGCCATCAACAAGATCACGGTCAAGTACAGGTTTCCCATACCTAGGCTTGACGACATGCTTGACATGCTAGCCGGGGCCACCATTTTCTCCAAAATAGATCTCAAAAGTGGCTACCATCAGGTTAGGATAAGGCTAGGAGATGAATGGAAAACAGCCTTTAAAACCAAGGATGGGCTCTATGAATGGCTGGTGATGCCTTTTGGGCTCTCTAATGCCCCAAGCACCTTTATGCGCCTTATGACCGAGGTCCTTAGGCCCTACATTGGAGTCTTCCTGGTAGTCTACTTTGATGACATCCTCATCTACAGCCAGTCCAAAGAAGCCCATCTCAGTCACCTTAGGCAAGTCTGCACCACTCTTAGGAAAGAGAGCCTCTTTGCCAATTTTGGAAAATGTCAATTCATGACAAAGTCCATTACCTTCCTTGGGTATGTTGTCTCCACCGAAGGAGTATCCATGGACCCTGAAAAGGTCCAAGCCATCCTCGATTGGCCGGAACCCCGCACTCTCCATGAAGTCCGGAGCTTTCATGGGCTAGCCACCTTTTACCGAAGGTTCATCCGTGGGTTTAGCACAGTCACAGCCCCTATCACCGACTGCCTCAAAAAGGGGACCTTTGTGTGGACCAAGTCCGCAACTAGAGCCTTCCAAGAACTCAAAGAGAGGATGACCCAAGCCCCTGTACTATGCCTCCCTGACTTCTCCAAAGTCTTTGAGGTGACTTGTGATGCCTCCGGGGTAGGAATTGGCGGGATCCTTAGTCAGGAAGGACATCCAGTGGCCTATTTTAGTGAGAAGTTGTGTGATGCCAGGATGAGATACTCCACCTACGACAAGGAATTTTATGCCGTGGTTCAATCCCTCCGGCACTGGAGACACTATCTCTTGCCGAAAGAATTTGTCATATTCTCTGACCATGAGGCCCTGAAATACCTCAATTCCCAGCAGAAACTGAATGCTCGGCATGCCCGATGGGTTGAATACATCCAGGCCTACACATTTGTAATCAAACATAAGGCCGGAAGTGAAAACCGTGCTGCCGATGCCCTCAGTAGGAGAATTTCCTTGCTAGCTACCATTAGGGTGGAAGTCATAGGATTTGAAAGACTCAAGGAAGAGTATTCTGATTGCCCGGACTTTGGTCCAATCCATACCACTCTGTCCACCCTCTCACCTAGGGAACATCAAGGATTCATCTTAGAGGACGGGTTCATTTTCAAAGGCCATAGACTTTGCATACCTAGAACCTCTCTACGGGACTTCCTGATCTGGGAGTTACATGCAGGAGGCCTTGCTGGGCATTTTGGGGTGCATAAGACCATTGCTTTGGTTGAGGGTCAGTTCTACTGGCCAAGTCTCAAAAGGGACGTAGCCAAAATTGTAGGACAGTGCCGGATATGTGCCTCAGCCAAACAAACAAGGCAGAACACTGGCCTCTACACACCACTCCCTGTCCCTGACCGTCCTTGGCAAGACTTAAGCATGGACTTCGTCTTAGGCCTACCTAGAACTCAAAAAAGGCATGATTCCATCTTTGTAGTCGTGGATAGGTTTTCCAAGATGGCCCATTTCATCCCCTGTTCCAAAACCTCTGACGCCTCTCATGTGGCCCGCCTATTCTTCGATGAGGTAGTTCGCCTCCATGGCCTACCCAAGACCATCATTTCTGATAGGGATGTCAAATTCACCAGCTATTTCTGGAAAACTCTCTGGCACCTAATGGGGACCCTTCTCAAATTTTCCACGGCCTATCACCCTCAAACTGACGGCCAGACCGAAGTCATTAATAGGAGCCTTGGGAATCTACTCCGGTGTCTTGTTGAGGATCGCCCCGGGAATTGGGATCTCATATTACCCCAGGCAGAGTTTGCATACAACAATTCAGTGAATAGGTCGATAGGGATGAGCCCATTTGAAGCTGTGCATGGGTACAAACCTAGAAAGCCTACAGATCTCATTCCTTTGCCACCACATGCTAGAGTGTCTATTAGTGCTGAGTCGTTTGCCCAACACATGAAAGAATTGCATGAAGAAATCCGCAAACACATTAACAAAAGCAATGAGGTGTATAAAAAGTCGGCCGATTCCCACCGTCGCCACCAGGAGTTTCACGTAGGTGATTATGTGATGGTAAGAACTGAGAGGCTTTCCCCTGGGAATGTCTCCAAACTGAGGTCGCGTGGATCAGGCCCCTTCCAGGTTTTAAAGAGGATTGGCACAAACGCTTACGTGTTGGACCTCCCCGAGGAGTACGCAGTAAGCCCCACATTCAATGTGGCTGACTTGGTGCCATATAGGGGACCCACGGTGACACCCAGTGAGGAAATTGAGCCTGTTCCACCTTCTGAGAGAGCCACCACACATGAGAGAGTTCAACCAATCCAGAGAGGCCAACGGGAGCAAATAGAGCGGATATTGGATGAACAGGTCACTGTCACCCGGAGCAAAGCGTACGAGCGATACTTGGTCAGGTGGAAGGGCCGGCCCCCTTCAGATGATTCATGGGTGAGCAGGGAGGATCTTCAGCAGCTGGACCCCGACCTCCTGGAGCATTACCGCAGCCGAGAGGACCCTTTCTCGACAGAGTCGAGCTCTTCACAGCCCGGGGGAGTTGATGGGGACATCACCCAGCGTTCCCTCTGGCTAGACACCCCTCTCCCTTCTGGAGACGGGTAGGCTGCGACTGCACGACTTGATGGGTCCTCGACGACATTAGAGTTTATTACTATGGACATCTTGATGTAATTTCCCTTTTCTTGAGTCTTTTTGATGTATTTTGAGTCATGTCCTAGGTGCTCATATTAGTGGATCAGCATATTGGGCTTGTTTGGCTTTGTAGCCCATCTAGAGGAGCTAGGCCCATGAGCACCCCTTCTTGCACCTTGGTTATCTGTCTTTTGTTCTTTTCTCAGGGGCTTTTGTACAAAGTTGGGATCCCTATATATAGGACCCCAACTCCCACTTGAGAAGGTTAATGAATTATTGAGTATTTTGAGCATAAGTGCATTTTCTCCCCCCCCCCTCTCTCTAGCTTTCTTTCTCTCTCTCTCTCTCTCTCTCTCTTCAGGGGGCGGACCCCTTCTCTCTCCTCCTCTCTCTCTCCCCTGGGCGCACCTGCCCCTTCACCTTCCCCACTTGCCACATCAGCAGCCACATCAGCCCCCACCCTTTCACATCCCCTAGGTCCATAACTCCCATTAACACTTCCACATCCCCCAAGTGACTCTCCCAATCCCCCACACACCTTCCCCACCTCCAAGGCAACCATCCCTCTTCCCCAAGCAACCTTCCCACTCCCCCACACCCCATTCATATCCCTAGGGCGGATTAACCCCCCCTCCCATACCCTGCTGGTTGCGCACCCACCACCATAGCCCACCCCCATTCCCTTGGCCGACCCCCACCACCCCTTGGATAGCTTCGGCCCCCCCCACTCCCCTCCACCCTCCAACACCCCATTCCACCTACTCCGCCCCTCTCCTCACCCCCACCACCCCTTTCCCCCATCTGCAAACACCCCCATTTCCCTCCATTACCAAAACTTCAACCCCCCCTTAACCTAATCCCACCTCCATCCCCTTACCTAGATCACATCTGCAGGTGACAGAAGACGGTCCGTCTTGCAGAAGCTCCCCTGCGTTCATACGGCGACATCTGAGGGCATACCTTACCATTCTGGAAAGGTCGTCCTGTCCACTTCGCAGGCGAGGTGGAATCGTCCAGTTCCGAGTTCGTGACCGCCCGTGAGAGCTGTTCTACCCCGACTGCGCCAGACACCACCTGCAGCCAGCCTGAGCCCGATTGGAAGCTGCTTCACGACCAACGGTGGAGGAATCAGGCTGAAGTCTCTTCTTCAAAATTCTTCCTCCCCCTGTCCACTTCCAGGAGCAGAAGGCGGAACTTAATTCGGCATCCGAGATCCAGAGTTGCAAACGTTCTTCCTCAGTCGCACGGATCTGTCTCCTGCAGTCGACAGCGACCAGTACCTACTCTTCAGGGCACACCAACCGCCCACGGCCTCTGATTGCAACCCCGTTGACTCCTGCTGAAAGCCACCTCAACCACGGAGACGACGCCACTGGTTTCGTGCCATTTGGAGCTCGGGAGTGCCCGTGACAGCGTCTGCAACCTGCTGCTACAGAACCTGGACCACGCGGTGCAGCCTCTGCAGAGAATCAGAACCAGCTTGCAAGCTCTGCCACGGCGAACCACGGCGGAATCAGGCTGAGGTTTCTTCTTCAAAGATCTTCCTCCCCCTGTCCCCGACCAGGAGCATGAAACAGAAGTACATTCGGCATCCGGGAGCTCCAGTTCTGATTTTTCTCCTGCAGTCACGCGGGACTGCCCTCATCAGTCTTCTGCGACCAACAGTCACTCTTCGGCGTCCCCCAGGACATCCCGACCTCCGGCAGCCTCCCCGCCAGTTTTGCTGCAACGAGGGCCCGACCACGGTCCCAGAACTCCTAACGGTTCGAGATTCGGAGCTCGGGAGCCCAAGGTACAACCTCTGCATCCTACTGCCTCAGATCTGAAGCCGCCAGCGCCAGATTCCTTCATCCTGTTCGAGCTTCCACCACGACCAGCGACGGCGTCAGAAGAATTTGATAAAAATCAGAGTTGTCCCAGCCCCTATTACGAAGAAATCCCCTCTGGTTTCGTTGCCGGAAAAATTCCTGAGGACGAGCTACGACTGCAACAGCGGCATCCTGTCCCTTCTCACAGCAAGTGAGCAGATCCACGTCGGCTTCCGTTCCGTCATCCTCGGCGAGTTTTCCCCTCCCGCCTGGCCGGCTTAGCGCCCCTCCCTGCGTGGAGGTAGTGTTTGATGTAAGTTTGATTTCCCCCACCCCTAATCCAACCCTCCTGCGTGAGGAGTAGTTCATGTACTAAACAGCTCAAGCGACATCGACGCAGTGTGCGGGATCCACACTTCCCCGCTCGCCCACGTCTCCGAACGGGGTTGGTTTCTTCAAACCAGCCAGGTGAACTCTAAACTTTGCTCCATTAATCTTAGTACTTGTTTGTTTAATATCCGTAGATATAGCTCCGTTGTGCATGCGAGCGAGTGCCCGATCCCGGCTCCACCTTCATAGTGTGGTCACCGTGGTGAAAGTAAGCGAGTGGGACCTAGTGCCCCAATTGGCACCGGCCAGCCCCATAAGCGTGGGCTACGTATCCTCGGGAGGGCAACCCTAGCCCTGCTGGCACTCTACCAGCAAGGGTCTTGATTCATCACCTCTCCCTAGCGTCCTTTAGTCAGCCCGGGCTCTCGTGTGTGCGACGGCGTTTTGGCCCCGATTTATCAACTTACTTGTTATGTGATTGTGAATGCGGAATAGGTCCTAAGAATACTTTTGGTTTGCTGCATACCCCGTAGCGGTGTCACATCAGACTTGGCCAAGGTGGAGTGTCACTAGGCCAAGGTAGGTGGAATTTAGCTAGGGCGGAGTGCCACTAGACTAAGGTAGGTGGAACTTAGCTAGGGCGGAGTGACACTAGACTTAGGTAGGTGGAACTTAGCTAGGGTGGAGTGCCACTAGATTAAGGTAGGTGGAACTTAGCTAGGGTAGAGTGCCACTAGACTAAGGTAGGTGGAACTTAGCTAGGGCGGAGCGCCACTAGACTAAGGTAGGTAGAGCTCGGCCAGGGCGAAATGCCACTAGACCAAGGTAGGTATAGGTCATTCTGGGAATGTCGGTTGAACTGTGTGATATAGCTTCATATGTTTTCCATTTAGGGGAGATAACTGGATGACTCCTTTGTGAACTACAAGGACGTACACACCCCTTTCATATACTCGGCAGATGACATATGGTCCGACCCAGTTTTCAACCAACTTCCCTTTGGGGTTGGAGGCCATCACTTCTCTTCTTTTGACCATTACTAGGTCGCCCTTCTTGAATTCTCGACCTTGACCAGCTTGTCGAAAGCACGGGCCATGCGAGCTTGGTAGAGTTGAATATTTTGTTGCGCGCGGAGACGCTTTCCTTCGAGCTCGGCAAGCTCTTACTGTCTTCTTTCTATATTGGTCTACTCGTTAGTAGCCAAACCATGCTGGATGGCAATTCGCAGTGAGGGAACTTCTAACTCAATCGGCACCATAGCCTCTGACCCATATACAAGGGAGAATGGTGAACAGTCGGTTGGGGTTTTATAGACCGTACGATAGGCCCAAAGCGCTTCGTACACTTTCTTCCCAGTCCTTTTTATTAGACTTGACAGTCTTTACCAGCAGCGTGCATAGTGTCTTATTGAAGGCTTCTGCAAGTCCATTGGCCTGAGGGTTGTAGGGGGATGAGGTCCTCCAGTCAATCTTATATTTATCAGTTAGTCGATAAACCTTCTGATTTCTGAAGTGGCTGCCATTGTCACAGATAATTCAACTAGGAACCCTGAACCGGAATATTATATTCTGCCAGAAGAATCTTACGACCAGTTCTCCCGTTACATCTCTTAGCGCAACTACTTCTGCACATCTAGAGAAGTAATATGTGGCTGCTAAGATATATCTGCACCCTGACGAAGATGCTGGTAGCGGCCCCACCACGTCCGTGCCCCATTGGGCGAACGACCAACTTGGTAGGGTGGGATGTAGCGGCACTGGCGGTCTCCTGGACACGTTGGCATGCTCCTGGCATTTTTGGCAAGCTTTAGCGAACTTGCAATAATCAACAAACATGGAGGGCCAATAATAGCCCAATTTCTTTATTTCAATTTTCATCTTCGGCCCGGCCTGGTGTGCTCCAGCTGACCCGGCATGGACTTCTTGCATTACCTGCCCGGCTTCTGCCAGAGACAAGCACCAGAGCAGGACTTTCCTTCGGGCATCGGCCATTATTCGGAACAAGGTCCCGCCTCTCGTCTCGTAAGAGTCCTTGATCCTTAAGAGCTTCATTCTTTATTCTTTTTCTTTTGGAAGCTGTTGGTGCTGGAACCAACGCAGAAGATGCTCCCGCCAATCGGGCTGCTGAACTTCTTCTACAGCTGTCGCTTCATTCTCTTGTTCATCGGCCAGATCCTCCGTCATACTGGGGACCTGGCGACGGTTGATCACTGCTATATTTAGGCTTGTGTATGGCGGGATTGCCAATGAACTAGCCAGCTTCGCGAGGGCATCTGCTTGAGCATTCTGTCCTTGGTTAATATGCCTGATTTTGACGAAGTAGAATCACGCCATTAATCGGAGGGCCAGTTGATAATAAGGGAGGAGCTCTTGCTTTCGCACATCGAACTCTACTCCCAACTATTTTATGACTAGCATGGAATCTCCGAATGCCTCCAACATCTAGATCTCCATAGATAGAGCAATATGTAAACCGATTATGAGGGCTTCATATTCTGCTTCATTATTTGTGCATGGCTTGTTTATTGAGCAAGATGTATATATGACTTCTCTTTCGGGAGACTTCAGGACTATGCCTGCCCCCGCTCTGACTCTGGATGACCCAGTAGCTGAGGTGTCAATTCTAGAAGCGCCGTCAAAATACAGCTGCCATAGAGAGGGCTACACCTGGCCGACCTCTAGGGTTTCATCCTCAGGAAGCTCCGGTTCCAGTGGGCAGTCTTCAGGTACTGGATGCTCAGCAAAGAAGTCCGCGATAGCTTGGCCTTTGACAGCCTTTTGCAGTATGTAGGAGATATCAAACTCCATAAGGATCACCGCCCATTTGCCCAAATAACCTTTGAGTGCCGGTTGGGTCATGATATACTTTAGCGGATCCGCCTTGGAGATCAGCTTAATCTCATGTGACAGTATGTAGTGTCGGAGTTTCTTGACGGTGAAGACCAGTGCCAAGCAGATTTTCTCAATGTGGGTGTATTTCTCCTCAGTTCTGACTAATCTTCGACTGAGGTAGTAGAGGGCTTGTTCTTTCCCTTCTTCATTGTTCTGGGCTAGCATTGCCCCCAAGGAGTTATATGTGGCTGTGATGTACAAAATCAGCGGCCGTCCTTTCATCGATGCGCCCAGCACTGGAGGAGTCTTCAGATAGTCTTTGAGCTTGTCGAAGGCTGTCTAGCAATCTTTGTCCCAGTAAAAGGGAACATCTTTCATCATCAGCTTGTGAAAGGTCTGGCATAGCCCCGACAAATTGGATATGAACCGCCGGATGTAAGCCAGGCGACCTTGAAGAGATCTCAACTCGTAGAGGTTCCTTGGTGAAGGTAATTCCTGAATTGCTTTGATCTTTGCGGGGTCTATTTCAATTCCCTGGTATCTGACAATGAAACCCAAGAACTTCCCGCTCGATACTCCTGACGCACACTTCATAGGGTTCATTCTCAATTCATACTGCCTTAGCCTTTGAAAGACTACTCGGAGGTCTTGCAGATGGTCTTCTTTCTTTCTAGTTTTGACTACCAGGTCATCTATGTAGCACTCGACCTTATGGTAGAGAAACTCATCAAATATTCTAGTCATCGCCCGCTGATAGGTGGCGCCGGCGTTCGTCAATCCAAACGGCATCCTCTTGTAGTGGTAAATGCCCCTGGGAGTTCGGAAGGCAGTGTGGATCTGGTCATGTTTCGCAATCCATATCTGGTTATAGTCAGATGACCCATCCATGAATGATAGGGCCTCGTGGCCGGTTGTTGCATCTATTATGACCTCCGTTATTGGCACTAAAAAGTCATCTTTAGGGAAGGCTTTATTCAGATCTCGGAAGTCAACACATATCGGATCTGCCCATTCTTCTTCTTCACGGGCACAATATTGGCCAGCCACGTAGTATATTGATTTTCTTCGACGAAGCCCACATCAATGAGCTTGTCCACCTCTTTGCATATTTGAGTAATGAGCTCCGGCCTCATGCACCGCGGCGGTTGCTTCACCGGTTCGGCTTCAGGACTTATTGCTAGCTCATGTTGTGAGACTGCGGGGCTTAGTCCTGGCATCTCCTTGTAGGTCTAGGCAAAGCAATCCTGGTATTCTTGCAATAATTGGATGTACAGCTTCTATTCTTCAGCAGGTAGCTAGGCGCTGAGGAAGGTCGGCCTATGGTCATCCTCATCTCCCAGGTTGATTTCTATCAGCTCATCGACCGTGGCTTGGCCTCCATCTTCTATTTCCGGGGGTGCTAACTGAAGGTCGGTGAAGTCTAGAATATCATCTTCAAGGTCAAGGACCTCGATCTCTTCATTTGGTTCTACTTGAACTTCATCAAGGATCTCTGCCTCGGCGAGAAGCGGTTGTGTAGATTGTTCCATCAGTGAATTCATTGCTGTCGTAGCTTCGAGGGGTGAATTAACAGCTTCATCCCCCCTTTGGTTCGCTATGTCCTCAGCAGGGGTGGCACTTTTCTTTTCAACAGCATGCATCTCTTGCTCGGCTTCGACAGAAGTCTCTCCGGCCGGCACGAGAGGTGTTGGAATCATCATTAGCGGAGATCCGCCAGAGGGAGATGTCCCTGTTTCTTCAACATCTTCAGCTTCGCTACTACTGGCCGTGTCAAATCTGGCTTGAAGGGCAACTTCTTCAGGATAGACTTGCCCCCAGCATTGGCAAGGAGCCATGGCCTCTGTTTCCGGGTCTCTTGATCTAGCCGGTTCAGCATATTCTACTTCTGCTGGGTATTCATCAAAGGTTGCCCCTAGCATATTACCTTCAGCGGGATAGAAGGCGGAGATGGTATCCACCTCATAGCGCCCACTGCAGTAATATTCTTCAAGGGTAAAGCCCAACCCTGGATGCTGAGAAACACGTCTCATTTCTTTGTCCAGATTTGTGGGATACCACATTTTTTGGAATGCTTCCTTGTCTTTGCGCGACTGGTTGGAGGAGATGTGCTGCTTTTGGAACATCTTGGCCATCCGACTCATCGTGAATGCCAGACCCTGAACAAGAGCTAGCGGATTCTCTATGTCTTCGGGCAGATGACAATCAGTGTCTTCCCGGGTAGGATGCTCCTCAGCAGTATAGAACAAACTGCCGGGACCATCTATCTGCGTCACTTCCCAAGCTTTGAAAGGCTCGACAGTTGCATTATCGAGGCCAGGAATTGGCTTGGTGATGCCTTCTGGGACCCTTATATGGTCGTGCTGCTAACCGACCTTGGCTTCATTGGCATCAGGGTATATAGCAGGAGGTGCTAGCCTGCCCACGTCTCCAGTGATGGTAATATGAGAGACCGCCTTGGGCTTGACATATCCGCGCGGCGGTGGTGGAAACCATTTGTCGCTGGAGGTGCTTTTTGGTGTCCCTGCAGGGGTCTTGGCTTCAGGGGTCCCTTGGGACCATTCTGCATACAGATGAGCATCTATCTGGTGACACTCGGACACTTCGAATGGGTGGAGATCAGCAAATATCCTCTCCTCCTTCCCTTCGAGACTGTATTTAATGCACTGGTGGAGCGTAGACGGTACCACCATATTTTCATGCAGCCAGGGGTGGCCAAGCAGCGCCTTGTACGAGGTGTGAGAGTCGATGACATGAAACTGCACCTTTGTGGTAAAATCTGCTAGGGTGAGTGTGAATTCTACTACTCCCAGTGACACTTCACACTTCTGGTTGAAGCCGGCGATACGCATCTCTCTGGCTTTATCGAGGCGTACATTAAAGTGGTGCCTCTGGTATATTCTATATGGCAGAATGTTGACAGCTACGCCTGGGTCGACCAGGATCCTGTTCAGCTCCTGTCCATTTAAGTGCCCCCTCATATAGAGCGGCCTATTGTGGCTGATAGTGGGGAGCAACATGTCTTCGTGAGTGAAGGTCATGCATGCCTCTAGCAGTGCTTCAGCCAAGCAGGTTTCATATTGAGCAGGCATCTACAGAGCAGTGATAATCGCCTGTCGGGTCTCTTCACTGAGAGAGAGAATTTCCCAAACAGTGAATCTTGCCTGAAGCTTTTTCAACAATTTAACTACACGGCTTCCTGCTCGGACATTTGACAGCTTCATCTCATCTGCCCATCTGGGCTTGGAGGAGTCTTGGATTGCGGTCCCTGACGGCCCTGCCTCATTGGGTTCAGATTCTACATCCCTCTGCTTGGTGCAATCTTTTTGTTGCCCTTCATCAGCCACCGTCGGGCGGGGCTTCGTCTGCATCTGAAGCTTCGGAAGACTGCTGGGGCTGCGGGTAGGTATCCCCGGTTGTAAGATCGACATCCTGACATGGCTTCTTTCCCTTGGACATTTTCAGAAATTCCAGGAAGGAAGGGGTAGCAGTACTGCCCCCACTCTGGTTATAAAGGCCCGGCGGAGGAGGGATCTAGACCCCTTTGACCTCCGGGGTAGGTATCTTGTAGAGTTGCTCTCCCTTGAATATGATGTTACGGTTAGTAGGTCGTTGGAGCCCCCATTTTTGGCCTGACCGGGTTGCATGTGCTGCGGAGGCTGCTTCAGCCCAGCCTACCCCGGTGGCGGGTGCAAATCATATTTCTTCCTCATCCTCTTCACCAGGCAAGTTGAAGAGAGCCGAGAGAGTATTGCAAGACACAATCTGCTTTTTGTTGACCTTGGTGGTATTTCTTTTCTTCCTTTGTTTCTTTTTCTTTTTTTTCTTCAGGTGGTGCCTTCCCCCAGAACAGGCTGCCATCCTTATCAGACGCTGCGTCAGCTTGCTGCTCCTGCTTGAGTGAAAACTGTTCCAGCTCTTGCCACGGGACATGATCCCGTACCAGTAGGGGTTCTAATTCGGGCTGTACATATTCATCTAGCCCATGAATGTATTCTTGCAGTCGTCGGACTTTCGGACTGATCTCTTTTACCGTTGGCAGTGGAGTCTATCTTCTCCTATTGTGCGTAGGTATCCTGATGACTGTAGGTGGGTTGGTCCACACAGTTGCTGCCGCCGGAGGGATAGGTCGTGGTGTGATGCCACGAATCTGTGCCACCACCTTTGGGCGAGGAGCCATCTTCTTTTTATTCTTCACAGGGACTTGTAGCCATCCCTGTTATTCTTCTATGGGTGCCAGGAAATAGAGTTCATAAGTGCGCCGAGTGTTGGCTTTAGAGATCTCCTCAGGCAGTGCCTAGTACACAGAGACCATATTGGCTGCGGCCCTCCTCAGAGGGACCTCATGAGGTTGTGGGGGATCGACCCTGTATTCTCTTAGGTCGATTGCATCTTTCTTTACCATACCTTCAATAATATCTTTGAAGACATAGCAGTCTTCAATTGGGTGCCCCAACATCTGGTGATAGGGGAAGAATCTTGGACTGTCCTTTCTCTTTAGGTCTTTCGGCCTCTTTGGCTCAGGCAAGGTGACCTTATCATATTGGGTTACCCAATCAAATAGAATTCTGGTCTTATCCCTTGGTAAAGAATAGGCCTTCTTCATTTTATCTCTTAGTGAAGGACCTTCTTTGCCATTTAATAGGCGGCGGGGCGTCTGCCTTCTTGCCTTTATCCTTCTGCTGTTCAAATGCTTTAATATCAAGGGCATTTGCTTCTTTAGGTGCCTGGCGCCGCTCTACTGCCTTGCTTTTTTGTGTAGCAGCAGCAGCTGATGCAGGGGCAGGTCTGGACAGGAAAGCCTCGAACTCGACCACAATGTTGTTCAATCGGTCGAACGACCGGATCTCCATTCCTATCATCTTTTCTAGGACCTCTCTCCTGAGGTTCTATTTGCATATTTGTACAGCGTTCTCCTGATGCGGGAGCTGCTTGCATCTCATTCTGAGGTTCCTCCACCTCTTGATATAATCAAGGGATGTTTCATCTGCCCTCTATCTTGTTGAGTAGAGTTCGGCCACTGTGACCTCCCTCTCTGTAACATGGAATCTTTCTCTAAACTTCCTCTGCATGTCCGACCAGTCGCTGATCGACCAGGTCGGGAGGCTGGAGTACCATTCAAAAGCGAGCCCCGTCAGCGAGGACCCAAAATATTTTAGAAAGTATGACTCGTCGATGGCCAGATCACCCATGACAGTCATGTAGTAGGCGACATGTTCTTTCGGGGATCCCTTCTTGTTGAATTTGTCAAATTTGGGTAGCTTGCTAATCACGGGAGGGTGCCGCTTGGCAGCATGATGCGGCGGCTATGGAACCCTATATGCATCAAATGCAACATAGTCACCTTCACTTCTTTCTGCGAGCTTTAGCTCGATCATTCTCTCCACCATCATTTTGCTCATGACAGTCAAATCAACCGGTCATGGATAGAAATGCGCCGGCTGCAGGTAAGGGGTGACCAGAGTGGTCACCTGCGGAAGAGGACGCATCAATGGAGGTGTCTGGTGCACCTGTGGTAGCACCGACGGCATCAGTAGCTGTGGTGGGCGCTGCTGAGTTGTCGCCAAGCTCGGTTCTACCGGTTGAGGCGGGGCATAGAGTGGTGGGAAGTCATTTTGGTTGACGGCTCCCCGTGATGATTCGGCCTGCATATCCGGCTACTTGGAGGCTGAGGACTACTCTATCTTCTTCATCAGTTACTTCTTCAGTAGCTCTATCTCCTGGCGGTACCTCTGAAGTATCATTAGTATTGCCGGGTCCATAGCCGTAGTGCGGGGAATAGCTTTCGTTGTCTCACCGGATGCACCCTCAGGCAGAATGTCGAGCATGACATCTTATTCTTCTTCTGCTGTCACCACATTGGTGGTCAGGACAACAGATCCACCGCTTTGTTGGACGTAGGCTAGGGTTTGCTCCCCTCTAGCCGCTGCCAATAGTTTTTTTGCAGCTTCTACCCTTCGAGTGTTTGGCCCTGACCTATCGGCTAATCGAGCCAGCTCGTGAGGATCTTCTGGAAGCCTTCCATATCGGCCTGATATGCCAGCCATGTTACAGGTGAAGATCTGCATTCTTCTTCTTTGTCTACGAACCTTCCTTCTTACATGCTCCGGAAAGGTTAATCTTTCAAATACATAGATTCTCTTTCCTTCTTCCCGTCGAGGGGCAGTCTCATCGGCTTCAGCATCGAAGCCATCTTCATAACCATTGTCATCGACTGATGATGTCATTCCTCTTTATTCTTCTCCTTCAACTGCCGTTGGTGGGCAGTAGTCTTCTTCAGTCACGGTTGCTTGCAGTAGCCATTGTTGGCCCAGTGAGGGCTTGCCTAGACCCCTGAAGTAATTCCTGACCATACTGGTCATTTCTTCTTGCCTCAGTCCCTGATGTAAGACTGGAGGTAGCTGTCGCCCCCCCACGGGAGGAATATAAGCAAGTCGGGCTTGTCCGGCAAGTTGCTGGAATCTTCGTCCCACTGTAGGGATGTTGGCTTGTCAGGCGTAGGCCCTGAAGCCTTCACGGCGTGGAGAGTCCACAACCGTTTCTTCATTCCTCGGGGTCGGGCCCCTTTCCTTCTCCATTGGCATTCCGTCACTTGCAGGGCGGTGACGGGTTGGTGTGACCTGGTAGGCGGGCTGGGTCTTTTTAGGGACCCAAACCTGCTTGAATTTCTTCGGCCTGGGGGCCAGCTTCTCACGGCCATGGTGGCCGGCTTCTTCTTTATCACCTCTCCTTCTAGAGAGGGCTTGATAGGAGTTGTGAACTGGTATGGTGGGGATGACCCGATCCGGGACCACCTGAGCATCGCGTCCGTCTAAGAATACGCGAACTCCACCAATTAGCATAGACTTGTCGGATATAGAGAGACATCCAGTGACAGGAGCAGTGTTCCGCAGGAAGCCTCTGCGCTGGCGCCCTCCGACATTCTTTGCAGGAATGGGGCGGGCCCCATGGGTGACGTGGTGCACAAGGCAGTTGGCGACCAGAACCGGACTCCTGGTCGAGCCCGCAGAGCATCGAGCCTTCAAGGCCTCAACCTTCTTTGCAGTATCCTCGG
Source organism: Amorphophallus konjac (assembly GCA_022559845.1). Taxonomy (NCBI): domain Eukaryota; kingdom Viridiplantae; phylum Streptophyta; class Magnoliopsida; order Alismatales; family Araceae; genus Amorphophallus; species Amorphophallus konjac. The sequence goes on from JAHNEJ010002444.1 coordinate 40,569, forward strand.
TAGGCTCCGAGGACTCCACTTGCAACATGTCAACAAAGGCCAACCCCAAGAAGTTGGGGAAGCCTACAGCAACAGGGACCGAACCCAGGACAGTGGGCACCGCCAGGTACCCGTGCTCAACGTGGCCGGCGACGATCGCGGGGCCCAAGCTAATGCCAGTTAGTCCAATTGATGCCATTGTTTGCCTGCAAACACAAGACAAGCAACGATCAACAGTCTTTGGGAAGGCCTTGGGGCCCACATATCTCGGCAAAGAGATGAAAGGTGACACCGGTCCCACTGGGCGTGCCAAACTTGTTCGATGGGTATTTTTTTGTTCGGGTCAATCTACCAGTTAATTAATAAATAACCAACTGATTAGTTGACCGCGCAGGCGTGCCAGTCACGTGTGTGACGAGTTTATTGTGCGCTCATTTTGACCCTCGTGGGACGAGAGTGAAATTCGGGTCGGGACCAGCAGTCCGCCATACCATAAAGGCTATGACGTTAATTACATGCCCCATGAGGGAGAAAACCTTTGATTAATTACCGAGATAGTGGGCTGTTCGAGGCCGAAACAAGATGTAAAGGGATAAACGTGACGGGGTTAGATAAAATGCCTTTATCTATCATGCAAGAGAGAGGTATGGTCCATTAAGTTGGAGACCCTCGATACGTGGCGGAGGACGTAGATCCGAACACCACCATCGCGCATAGCAAAGACTTCCGGTCGGGCGTAACCCAGACTTCCGTCAATGCCATTTGATATACCCGAGGGTCTATGCAAGCATGCATGCATGATGCTCATGATTATGCCACGCATGGTAATAGAATTATAGAGATGGACAGTGATCAATCAAATCCATTAATCTCCGCCAAGGGAGATGAAAGTGATGACATAAGCATGATAAGGACAGCACGATGCTAACGAGCATGATAGTAGAAGCATAATGATAAAATGGTTAGGACTTGAACAGCCCTATTCCTATTTAGTTTATTATTGATCAGGGTTTATTAACCTTGACCGCGAGAGGCGAAGATCGCTCCGAGGATGAGTGAGTGATTAAAACCATGCAAGAATTCAAAACTGGTGCGACCATGCGTAGGGATAGGTTTCCCTGGCGCGACCAAACGTAGGCAAAATAGTTAAAACGGCGCAACGGCTAGCTTGGGCTAAAACGGCGCGGTTGCCAATTTAAGGCTAAAACGGCGCGGTGGCCAGGTGGAGGCTAAAACGGCGCGCCCTGGGCACGCTTGGTGGAGGCCAAAGGAAGTGGATTGAAAGATGAGTCTGGTGTTAAAACGGCATGGGGGGGGGGCGCCGGATTAGGGCCGCGTCGGATTAGGGTATTTTTGGGCTATTCGAGTTCTAATGAAACTTTAGGCAGGTCTCTTAGGACTTTGGTGTTATTTTTAGAAGATTAGAAGACTTATTGAGGTCCCAGATGCACTGTCAATAAGACAGGCCTAGACTTATGTGAGGTTCCTACTCGAGCATAGTCTTCAATGAACTTATCAGTGCAGATCAACTATAAATCAAACCAAGTCATCAGTCAAAATTTGGGCAGCACCTCCCCATGATTGGAGGGTTGCAGGGGCGAAGTGGAGACAGTCCCACAATGTTGAGGTACGCTCCTTAAGACCGGGAATGCCAAACGGTGACCGGCGGACTTCGATAGAGGGAAAAGACCCCGAGGACTGACCTACTAGGGGCATCCATCTCTACGAGTCAAAATCATTAAGGGACGGCCGGGATGAGAAGGCACCTCGAGGGCTAGCCTACGAGAGGTTTCCTTCCCACAACCACCACCACTCCCAAGAGAAGGTGGGTTTAATGTCGGGCTAAAGCCCTGTCGATGTTCACCTGGTGAGTCATAGGGTTCATATCATTAAGAGATATGACCCTATGATTCGACAGTGATAGAGGATGATGATGGGGAATGCCCCCCCCTGGGCAATCAATTCTTCGAGAAAACGAATCATCAGATGCGATCACACGCGGAATGCACTCGATCGATGGGTCGATAACAATCAATCATATGTATATGTATGTATCGAAGAAATAGGCTAACGGGGAGGTGGACATGCATGACTGATGGTTTGAAGGTTAGCGGAAGACTGAGACTCTGGAGGAGGAAGGCAAACAGTCGAATAGCTTAACGGCATCTGCAATCTGAGCAAATACGGCACACCTGCAAAGATGGCCATCCTCCTAGCCCTGAACCACAAATAGGGAATATTAAGGAATCATCTCCGAGGATGAAGGGGAGTGAATTCATAGGCATGCCTCCGCCCGGGGAGAACACATAGGCACAATATCTATTCGATACGACCTACACGATGAAAGAACCCCAGGGAGGGGATTATTGTTGTTGCCCCGAGAAACGGTAGGGCGTATTCGATGGTAGGAAAACCGAAATAAACAACATACAGAAGATAGAGGACATAGATTGCAATATGATAAGAAAGATAGTTGCAAACATGCATTTACTCATTCATTCAATCCCACAGGGAAGGCATTACAGAGCGCACTCTACAACACTATGGCTCGGTGTTGTCGCACGAAGCCGGTTCCCATCTTGGAAAGAAAGGGGAAAACAGAGAGAAGATAGAGGGGAGAGGCTCGAAGAACATCGGGGCTCATATCATCGCCCCTTTCATTACATCGCTCCGCGGAGCTATTCTAGCAGAAGGGGAAAGAAAAATAGTAGTAGAAGAACAAACGACTTCCGCCAACCCACCTCAGATCTTCGCAGCAGAGAAACAGGGTATCGGAATAGAACGGGCTCTCCGCTCCTCTTCTTCCTCTCCAAGCTTCTCCTCTCTCTTTATGTCTATCCATCTCTATCCCTCCGTCTTCTTCTCGAACATAAGGCCTTTATATAGGCAATCCCTCGATTAAGCTTAATCCGGCGTGGGGTTTAGCGCGCCGAGCATAGGCTTCCTTCGCGCGCCAGATTATAAGATTAAGGGGGTGCACCGGGCATGGACAGATGAGCAGAGGGTGCGTCGGATTAAGGGGGCCCGCCGGTTTCGGGTCATCCTATCGTGTTTGCTCGACACGACTCTGAAAGCGGGCCCCGGACTGACTCCGAGAGTCACTGTGATTCTTCATCTCTCCGTGGCCTTGCCAAACCATAGGGGGAGATATCGACGAAGCTTCCGGGCAGCTAAACGGTTGCTTTTGGAACTCGTGCGCCTTCAGCCCGGACATGCGGGTTTTCCACTGACACGGCTCTCGGAACAATAGCTCGTGCTGCTGGCTCGGCTCGGCTTGCATTGGTAGCTTTCATGAGGAGTGGTATGCTGCCCGGGGTGTTCTTGCCTTGACTGGGCGATCATCTGGCCACTGATGGGCCCAATATGCTGAGAAGCCGTATCCGTGCCGGGTAAATGGGGTCTTCCACTGACAGAGCCTTCGGTCCCTTGTTCTAAGGGGCCAAGGACATTTTCTCACCTGGGGAGGATCTTTCATTTAGGCGACGTGCCGCCAAGTATACCTTTGTCCTTGGTCGAACAACGGATACACGCTCATCCTTGGTCAGACGATAGGCACATCCTCATCCTTGGTCGGATGATGGATATGTTCTTGTTCTTTGTCAAACGACGAGGGCATGCTCATCCTTGATCGGACGATGGGTACATCCTCGTCCTTGATCGGACGATGGATATGTTCTCGTCTTTGGTCGGATGACAAGGGCATGCTCATCCTTGATCGAACGACGGATAACGCCCGCTTATGGTGTATGCTTCTCGATCCTCATCAGGTGAAGTCCCCGGCATTCATAATGGGTGACCTGAGGCTCTGGCAGCTTGAGAAGGCTTCAATGTGTTGGTCTCCTTCGACTTCTCTGCTTCGGTAGGCCGCATCATTTGTCTTTAAGGCTTGATCGCCATTGAGTATATTTTGAGTGCCAACACCTGAATACATCGTTTTGGATCGTATATCATGCTTCTTACCATCGTATCGGGTTAGCATTGTCCCCTAACTAAATTAATCCCATTTGATAGTTGAACATCTTGCCACTCCCCATAGGGCCTCCTCCGCAGTGTGCCAAAGTACATGGTGCTGGAGTGTATCTTGCTACATCATTCATCTGGGGAGAGCGTCTCTCAAAGAGATTTTAGCTTCATCATTCTGCCATTGGCCTTGACATCGGCTAGCTTTGTTCTTGTGCATTTTGTCAACTTTAACCAGCATCGACAACATATCGCCGTATAGGGCGGCAATTTCTTCATCTTCAAGTTTCTATCTTCTTTTATTTTCAATATCTGCCCCCGAGATGGAGCACCATTTGCATCTTGCACATTCTCTGTCTGCCATAATCCAAGGGGCTTGAAACATCCTTTAGAGCACATTATTTTTCAGCTGATGTGGTGAGGACGTGTTGGCCGCCCTCGTAAAGCTAGGCATCTAGTGAGGGCGCGGTGGGTCCACCTTGCACTCACCTATCTGTATTTCACCTTTCTGAATCAGGCTTTTAATATTATCTTTGAATACATAGAAATCCTCAATGGAATGGCCCCTCTGTTAGTGATAAGGGCAGAATTGAGGGTCATCTTTCCACTTGGCATCATTTGGTCTTTTGGGCTGTGGGAGGACAATCTTATCATATTCGTGGGCCCATTCGAACAACATTTGCATTTCCTCCTTCGGAAAGAAGTATGGCTTAATCATCTTGCTTCTCAGCGAGGGCTTTTGCTCGGTGGGCTTGGCTGAAGAAGAGCTAGCTACCGCTTTCGCCTCCTCCCTTTGCTTCTTGAAGGCTTTAAAATCGGTGGCATAAATTTCTCTTTGCATCGACTGTTCATCCATCGGCCCGTTCTTTTGATTTGGGGTGGCTACATCCGGGCAATATTTTGCCATAAAGGCCTTAATATCAACCACAATATTTCTTAATCGATCTAAGGATTTGACTTCAATGCCATCCATCTGTGACAGGATCTCCATCTTCAAATTGTATTTGCATATTTGGACAGCATCTTCATAGTTCGGTGGATGCCAGCATCTTATATAAAGACTTCCCCATCGATGGACATAGTCCAGGGCAGACTCATCATGCTTTTGCTTGATCTTATATAATTCTACTTTGGTGATTTCTCCCTCGAAGCTCGACATCCTTGCCCCCATGCCCGTACGTGAGGGAGTATGATAGCATACATCTTCATCAGGCAGTGGAGAGTGCCCCCGCGCCACCCAAGGCTTATCATCATGATGGGAGGTAGAAGCTTTGGGCTGATCTAGCCTTGTTGGCACAAAGCATATTTCTTCATTTTTTTCTTCATCAGCTTGGCTTGCGTCGGGCGAGATCGAGAGTGTATTACAAAAGAGGACGATGCCTCTTCCTTTATGCTTTGACTTCTTCTTCTTCTTTCCCTCTGTGACAGGCAGCTGCCCCCACAGCGGGTCATCTGGTCCACTCGACACTCCTGATTTCTTTTCTACATTTTGTATCAGGTCCAGGGATTCAAAGTGCTCCCGTGGGACATGTGCATGGGTGTGGGCCATACAAGCTTCCAACACCACTTTAGGCAACTGCCGGTATATAGATACCATGTTGACTGTTCTTTTGAGATCGGGGAGTTCATGGGGGCGTGGAGGGATCCACCTCATATTCGCCCATTTGGAGTTCTCCCTTCTTGATCAGACCTTCAATGACATCTTTAAATACATAGCAATCTTCTATCGGGTGCCCCAGTGCCTAGTGATATGGGTAGAAGCGGGGGTCTTCTTTTCTTCTGGCATCACTCGGTCTTTTCAACTCTGGGAAAGTGTTTTTGTTATATTTCACGGCCCATTGAAGCAGGGTGGGGATCCTCTCCTAAGGAAAGGAATAAAGCCTACTCATCCTAGCTCGCCAGGGAGGAACCTTCTTGTCGTTTAGCCAGTCTGGCAGGAGGAGGGTCGGCGACCACTTTATCTTTATCTTTTTGCTGCTCGAGCACCTTGAAGTCAAGAATATGCACTTCTTCAGGCGCGGGCTGCTTATTGGCTGATCTAGCCTTCTGGCTTGAGGCAGTAGGGGTAGAGGAATAACTGGAGAGGAAAGCCTCAATCTCCGCCACCACATTGTTTAATCGGTCGAAAGACTTAATTTCACTTCCGATCATCCTTTCAAGTATCTCCCGCTTCAGGTTTTGTTTACAGATCTGGACTGCCTCTTCCTGGTGTTGCGGGCGCCTGCATCTCATGCTGAGATTTCACCATCTTTTAATGAATTCCAAAGCAGCTCATCATTCTTCTACTTGGAAGCATATAATTCAGCCACATTCACTTCTCTTTCGACGACGTGGAACCGCTCCCGGATTTTTTTTTCATATCCGGCCAATCATTGATGGACCTGACCGGCAAGTTTGAGTACCACCTGAAGGCGACCCTTGTAAGTGAGGGCCCGATGAACTTTAGTAGATATGATTCATCGGCCGCTAGATCACCCATCACATTGATGTAGTAGGCTATATGTTCTTTTGGGGAGCCTTGTGCATCGAACTTATTGAACTTCGGCAGTTTATTAACGCCGAGAGGCAATCTTTTGGTAGCATGATGGACAGGATAGGGCACCCTGTACACATCAAAAGAGGAATAATCATCATAGTCCCTATCAGCCAGCTTCAACCCAATCATTTGTTCTATAATCATTTTGTTTACTGTCGGCTCCACGAGACTTGGGCAGGAGTGTGCTTGTTGCATCTTCGACACAGTCGGCGACATCGCTTGAGATATGGCAGCGGTCCCCTGGAGTTGAGGAGCGGGCTGCGGCATCGGGGTCATGGCCCCAGTGTAGTTGAGTGCTCGCTGGGAGGCCGTTATTTTAGGTGAAGCCTCGAATTCTTCGGTGCATCGCTGCGAGGCCTCATGAGGGACCCCGACTTGTTTTGAGGTTGAAGCATGCCCAGTCAGCTCGCTGACTTGCCTCTTCAGCATTTCGATTTCCTGTTTATATTCTTGGAGTAGCATCATCATTATTTCCTGATCAGGCATAGTGGAGCTAGGGGCCTGACCTCTCCCTTCCATCGAGATTTCTGGAGAAAGCACCGGTCTCTCACCGTCATCTTCGGTGGTAATTACATTCACCATCATCAAGACCATCTCTGAATTAGTTTCTTCATCGTGGGCCTGTGTCGCCTCATCATGATCAGTGGGTGAAGCCCCACAGCGGTCGGCCACTCCAGCCATATTGCAAGTGAGTATTTGAAGTTGGCCGCTTCTTTGGATGACTCTTCTGGCCGGCTGACCAAGGAAGGTCCATCCATCGAGCATTGGGGTCATTGGTGTAGCATCTCCGCACGGGGGCGGCTGGTAGCAATATGATCTTGCATATTTCTTTTTTTAGGGTTAAATTGCTGTCCCCGGCCTTTATTTATAGCATATGCAGCTTCTAGGGGTTGCTGCATCCCCAAAGAGATATTTCTACGGCTGTGGGAGTGCTTCCGGATAGCCTGAGTAATATTATTTCACACTTTAGGAGGGCAGGTCAGAGCTCATGGCACTTTGACTCGTGCCAGAGATTTGGAGGCGGGTTGGCCTTGCTTGGTCATTCCGCCACATCTTGTATCTTGTGGACAAATATCTTCGCACTGAGCGCAGGGCCAGAGTGCTGGCTTACGAGGTGCCTTGATGGCATCTCTATCTTGTCTTATGGTTTTTCTTCTCTTCTTGGAGCCGGGGCCCGTAGTCGCTTGGGAACCCAAATTTGTTTAAATCTGATTGGCTTAGGGGCCAATCCTCCCTTGGTTTTAGACACGAAGAGGTCCATTCTTTGTTGGGCCAGTGCCCGGAAAGAGTTATGCACTGGCACCGTGCAGATCACCCTGTCGGGTGTGATCCTGGCCTGTCGGCCGTTCAGAAATATTTAGACGTCTCCAATGAGTATGGACTTGCCCGAAGTACAGATCCGGCTTCGCAGGGTGCCAGTGTTCTTCTTGGCCGCCCTTCTGGCAGTCGGGGTGCGCCCTTTGCTGTCTGAGGCATGGTGACGGGTGTGGTGGACGTTGTAGTCCACTGTTGTGATCTCCTTCGGTTTCACCATTGTAGCAGTGAGGGGCTTCATCTCCTGGGTGTCTAGGAGATCCACAAACACCACTCCCAGGAAGTTGGGGAAGCCAACAACGGGAGGGAAATTTCCGAACTGAGTCGGCACCGCCAAGTAGCCATGCTCAGCATGGCTCGCAACCACCCGAACGTGACGGCCATTGGTTTCTTCGAAGTTCATCCTGCAATTTAAAATTGAGGATGTCAGATTATTAGGAGGAGACCATGGGGCCCCAAATCTCGGCGAAGAGATGAAAGGTAGTACAGTCCCACTGGGAGTGCCAACTTGTGGAACACACTAAAATTTCTTTTATATTATTATATCGTATCGTGATATCATTTATTGGTTTATTAGTTCATCAAGTGCGAGGGCGTGCCAGTCACATATGTGACAAATGTGTTCAGGCTTCGAGACTGGAGTGGTCTGAAGCCCGTGGTGCGCTCCGTCTGACTAACTAGACGATTGTGGGTATCAGGTCGGGACTAGAGACCCGCCGTGCCATAAAGGTTACGGCGTTAATTACATCCCCTCGGAGAGGAGAAAACCTTTGATTAATCGCCGAGATATGGGGCCCCATGACCTAAAAATCAATTTTCATGAAAACATGAAGGATGTCTCAAAGAGCGTTTGAAATCCCCTACGCGGGTATATATAAAAAAAAAGCAATAAAGATTTCTTTAAGAGCATTAAAATCCCCTAAATTAGTGTACGAGAGGGTATCTTAAATCATATCGGTCATACATTGACCATTTCATGTTCAGACGGGCGTCCATGTTGAAAATATCATAAATCTATATAAGCAACGTTGAGTCATATGTATGCCGAGGGACGGCAAGTTTTTTGTATGAAGAAGGAGGCCATAAGGCCAAAAATCCCGCTCAAAATGGTATAAGTTCAGTGGATTATCGGCCCCGGGTGAAGTCGAGCCATGGCCATAGTGGGGTAAGCCCCAGGCTGGGCGGGCCTTGCAGAGGCTATATTTGATATTCCCTTCTCATCAGGTCAAGGGGGAGGAACCCCGGATGAACGCCATTTAATCTCTTAACGAGGATGGTTTTTTTTTTGGTTTATCATTTTCGTTGATAGCCATGGTTTACATTCATCCTTTTATTGTTGCTTTGTTGGTTTTTTTTTGTTTATGTTTATTTTCGTTTGTGCTTCATTGCTATTTTCCTTTATTTTTTGAAATGGGGGGGGGGGGGGGGGTCGGTCAACTGAAGATTCAGTTCGGTCGACCAAATCTCCCAAAAATGGGAGCCTGTTGGAGGAGTCGACCTCAGCAGCGCATCGAGTTGACTCCAAGATGGATCCGTCGATCGAACTTCTAATTCGGTCGACCGAACTCAATAGCACGTACAGCTTTATTCTTTGGTTTGGTTAATTTTCTTTGTTTTATTTGATTTCTTTCTTAACTTTCTTTGTTTATCTTGTCCATGGAAATATGGGCTTCACTTTCATATGTATTTTGTGTGTGTGTCTTGCACCATCTTATTTCTTTGATTGGGTTTCATGGAGATTCAATTTCACCTTCTTTATTCATCTTTTGTTTCATTCATTATCTTTTGTCTTAATGCCATTATTAGCATCTTATCATCATTATCCTTTTGATTTATTTCCTTTTCCTTTTTCATTATGTTGAGTACCATCATTATTACTTTCTTTTTATTATATTTATTTTATACATTTATGGCATTTCATTTCTTTCTATTTTTTTAAGGGGGGCAAGTTGACTTGCCCCGGGGAGCAAGTCGACTTGCTCCCTGGAACATAGGGGAAGATGCATACTGGATGGGGGTCAAGGGCAAGTCGACTTGGACCCTGGGACAGAGAAGAGGGATATATGCTGGAAGAGGAGCAAGAGAGAAGAAAACATGCTAGAAGAAGGGGAAGTCAACTTGGAGATTGACCAAGTCAACTTGCCCCACATCAAAAGCCCAAATCTGTTCGATCCGCTTGAAAACAAGACATGAGACCAAAAGGTAACGTAAATCAATGCATGGCTTACACGCACCAAGAAACTTATGACTTCAAAACATGTAAGGGCACAACTTTGTAAATCCTTATGCTCGGCATGCCCAGTTTGATCATGCATTCACTACGAGAAATCCTCGATATGAGGCGGAGTGTTTCACTCACGCATAGTGAGGATGTTTCATCCGGACGTAATCCGATTTTCACAACTCACCATTTGATATACCGAGGGAATTATGGAAAGCACGCATTCAAGAATTAAAGCGTGTATGAAACCCAACTGCATGTGCGATTTGGTGCACGTATGAAGGTGCAAATGCTATGCTTAGTTCTGAAAGATAAGCAGAAGCCCATACTTATGCAATTTCAATGAAAATCTGGATGTGCAGGATCCATTATATGCATGCGTAGCTCGACCATGCTGATGAAACCTTAGTGGACTTGTTAAAATGTTCATGAAACCTAGCGGGAAATTTCATGCAGGAATTACAATGTGAATGCAGCTCCTCGCCCCAGTTCTTTTGTTCGTCTTTCGTTTCATTTCATTTTTTATCTTGCTCATTCTCATCTTGGGCAACTTTCTGAAATCAGAGCCAGCAGTGCATCTCTGTTCTATACCTGTTAATCTTCACGTTTAGCATTTCCTAGAGTTGTTTCTGTCATTTAGATGAGTTCTTGGCGTCGCCAATTTCATATCTACTGCTCATCGGTTCGTTATGACCTTTAGCTTAGTTCAGTTATCAGAATTGGTCTTCATTTAACTTCTTCGTCCATCCCTTTTTCCTTTGGTTCTATTATTGGTTCAAATTTTCTGGCGAAAATCCAACAGCACCTCCCCTTGACCCGGAACGTGGGGGGGTGTAATCGGGTACGCATCCACGGAGAAACTCTGAGACGGCCCCATATAAGAAAGGGTGCGCACGGAAACAGTAACACTTGAGGATGCACACGGAAGCGGCAACATCCTATTGGCCGAATTGGTCATGGAAAATCCCGAGGACTTGTCTACAAGGGATTCCAATAACCAAAGTGGTGCCACAATCCTGATTCCGAGACGTGGTCTTGAACTATTGCCAAACCATGTGGCCGTTTATGTTTACCCTTTAAAGGGGGAATCACCCGGGGTCCATGCTATAAAGGAGTGAGCCCCCGGGGATCCTAGAGTAATCAAAACTTTGGGGGAGGTTGAGGGAGTTGAAGAAAGCTAGAGAGGTGGCCGGATGGGAGCCCGGGGGGTATGGACTCTGAAGCCTACTCTTGGGTTTATATGGACCTGGAACCCTTCCTTGGAGCTATTGTTTCTCCTTTGAGAAGAATAGTAAGAAGGAGTTTATGAAAATGCTCAATCTGGGGCAAGGCCCATATCTCTCACCCTATTGGTATCATGGCCGTGGAACCGACCAAATGCCAAAGTAGGCTCTTGAGAGAGGATGAAGATCATTACGAAGGAGGAATTAACTGGGTTCCCGGTGGTTGGCAACTCGGAATCATGTCCATGGATCTAGATAAACCCCGGGCCGGTGGCCACTAGGATGACAACTGGACCGTCATATGAACGGTGTGCTAAAAATCAGAAGGGTGGTCTGCTTATCTATTGAGAGAATGGAATTAGACAAAGTAGAATATATATATCATACATATGTATACTGGAGAAGGGGGAATCATGCTCATAAAGAAAATCAGGGGCTAAGGCCCTGCATCTCATTCCTTCTTGAAAGAAAATTACATCAAAGAGACTAAGCATTGTACATCATGAAACAAAGAGCGAAGATGAAAAAACTATGAGAGCGAGAGACCCACGCTTCTACAAATATTTCTCACACTCCCGTTTCCCCCCCTCTCTCTCAGCAACTTCAGACCTCAAAAATAGAAGCCCAGAAGAGAAGAAATCAGCCAGCCGGAGGAAGAGCCAGGGAGCTGGAATCGGAAGAGAAGAAGTTCCAACTGGAGACCAGCCAACTGAACCCATTCTTCACGGTAGCCGGCTTTTCATAGGGGGTTGGAGGCCCCCTGTTCGGAGATGACTTCCACCCCCTCTTCCTCGTTTCTCCCGCTGCTGCCATCACTGCTGCTATTGGTTGCCGTTGCTGCAGCTGTTGCTTCTTCGCAGGGGCATGGCCGAGCAAGGGAGAAGGATTTCCGATTGTGGAATGGTCGTGCACCCACCTTCCCGTTGGTCGATCGAGGCTTTGCCGGAAACGTGCTGCGCACCATTGCTGTCACGCCCCAACGCGGAAAATTGGAACGTAGCAGTTTATATCAATGATGTCAATCAGAGCATACATTGCCACAAGAGACTAACCACCAGGCTAATAATAAAGAAACAATTAACCCAACTTTATTGATAATAATAATAAGAGAAAGTATTCAATTACACCCGACTCCTTGTGGACTTCTATCTCATTAATGGAAAATACATCAACTCTAGATAACAACTAATCTAAACTTGACTTGAACATAAACTCTAAATGGCTCGCTCCTGGAATCACTCGTTCCCGTCCCCATCGGAACACCCGTCCTCATCCGAGCTACCTGAAAAGGATTGGAAAGTAGGGGTGAGCAAAGCTCAGTAGGATTTTATATCTCTATCATCATGCATAATTAAAGTGATTAACCATTTATGAATAACATTATAACAAAAGCGATGATAAATAAATGACAAGAGATAGATAGGAAAAGGAACATGAGCTTTCAAGTAAAGAGTAAGCACAAGTATAACAAGAACCTTTCATGTCATGAAATGATAAATGGAATTGGCCATATCAAGCACATAGGAATTTCAAGTAATTGAGTAAAAGTGGAAATGTCATAGACCAATCACACTAGTCATGCACTTCGGTGCAATGCCACACCTTGTCATTACAAACTCCCTGGGGCACAAGTACTTTCGGGCGCTCCTCCCAGGACCAGACCGGGCCCTTTATGATGCGTTGGCATTGAAGGTTTGGATCAATGATCCTAGTCTAGACATTCATCACATTAATGGCCAAGAGTTCCAAGGTTAAGCTCACGAACTTACTTCTAAGATCAAGAGAAATTCCAACAAAATTGGAATGACATCAAGTAGAAAGACTATGAGTCTTTAGGTAACAAGGATGTAAACAAGAATTTCACATAATCTCACAGTTCAAGGTCAACCTTGATAACTGCTTCATGATGACAAAATAGGAAAACCTTATTACTATCTTATTTGTGACGGTCTATAATAGGGCCGTTACAAGAACGTGATGGTCCTACACAGGGCCGTTACGTTGCTGTGACGGTCCAATCTTGGGCCGTTACAGGACACATACCAGTTTAATTTGAGCTGGTCCAAAAACACGATTCAAACCACGTTCATGGGTTCAGGTCTTTAGGGTACAACCTGTCCGACGTCCTGGTGGGAATCCCAGGCTCACGGGTCTTACGGAGGTCTCATAATAGTGGTCCTAGTCCGACGGAAGGAATATCCGGCGGTGAGTCCCATCTATTACAAGAATTGAGGCTAATAAACACGGAAACCAAAGCGGTGCGGTCAGTCAATCCCACCAGAGTGGCATGACTGTCAAACAATAAAGCTAAGATCAAATATATATCTTACATAAATCAAAATTTATACAAGTGTTAACTAAGTGTTTTTATCAAATTCTTCATGATCATTCAACTTAGGATTTTCTAACATCTTTCATGTAGAACAATGAAAAATTTATGTTTATGATCATAATACAATATTAACATCAGGTTCTGCCTTGCTTATAGATCAAGATATCATACTAACATAGCAAGTTTCTGGTTTTAAAAATGCATAAGCAATAGTTAAAAAAACACTGTCAAGAGAACGTGACGGTCTAAAGAAGGGGCGTTACAAGCATGTAACACTCTATAGTAGGTGCGTTACGTACCAAAAAATAAATAGATTAAAATTTCAAAATTTTAAAACACAGGGGCATGTGATGGTCTGTCGTGGGGCCGTCAGGCTCATGTGACGGTCTGTCGTGTGGCCGTTAGGCTGTAACGGCCTCTAGAAGATGCGTCACATGACCTGGAACCCGCCGACGATGAACTTCGACATATTACACTAAAACTTCGATTGCTCATGATAGAATGAATAAAATTTATGGAAAATTCTACCATTCGAAAGAGCGTAAAAATTCGTATAAAATAGCATGCTTTGATTTAGATCTAACACAACCAGATTCAATCTTTAACTAATAATCATGAAAGTTGCCCTTTTTATACACCTCGGAGAAAAACGTGAAATTCGAATAGCATGATGAACGAGAATTGGGAAATTAGGTATCAAAAGAAAGAGCTCTTGGAGACGCACAATACGGTATTATTAGATTTCTGTTTGGCCTGAGAGACACCTACCTTTGCTTGAAGGAAAGAAGGACAAAGAAGAGGGGTCGCCGGAACCCTAGGTACCGCTCCTAGAACGCCCAAATTCTCCCTCGTCCGATCACGATCGATCCCGCCGCCTGTTGCTAGTGCAAATAGGGTTCTAATGTATCGAAAGCCCTCTATAAATAGAACCTATAGGGACTCCTAGAGATTGAATTTGGTTGAAGAGTCCTATGGAGAAATTCCGGTGAAAACTTCAGATAAGGTTCTAATCCACCGCCGCCGCCGTCGGTAGAAGCATCTAGAGTTGGGGTTTTCGAAGAGAAAGTAAAGACCTATCAATGGGCTAGGGTTTGGCTCGAATTGGAGCACAATTGGGCTAGAATTGGGCCCAAATTGTGATGGCTAAACTAGGTCTTCTAACCCACAAAAAACTGCTAAAATGTGAAATTGGGCCTATACGAATTTTATTTTGGGCTCTTACCTGAAGACAAAGTTATTACAAATTCAATTTTACACTAGTTTCATATTTTTCTAGAATTTTAATAATTTCTTTAGAAGTTGAGCCAATAAATAATTAATTTATGTGGAAATATTATAGTAGAAAAAGACAGGGTGCTACAATTGCCATCGGGGGAGAATATCTGTGAGCATTCAATGCTTAGGACATGCGACGAGAGGCTACCGTTCGAGCAGGGGCGAGGGTTCGCCAGGAGCTGTGGCGGCCTGCTGGTCATCGTCGTAGCCAACCGGTCACAGGCGAGGGCTGTCGGGTGCTGCGGCATATCCGTCGGACAAAGCATGATGGGCAAAAAAAATGCAGGGGAGGGGGAAGACACGGGGGGAGAGACACAGATACACCGTGGGATTTTCCTCTTATTTTCCTTCTTTTTTTAAAAAAAAAATCCCACTTCTTTTCTTTCTCCCCCCATGCTTTCTATTTGTGCACATGTCCTCTGCGCCCCTTCTCTTCTTTTGGCCCATTCCATTTGACCCATTCTTATTTGGCCCCTTTTCCCTTCTTTTTTCTTGCTCTTATATATATATATATATATATATTTGAGTGCCAACACCGGGAAGAATTGGCAATCCTCCTCACGCGGTCAGCTCCCACAACCGCAACCACCACCACCTCGACATTCCGCACGCCCCTCGCCTTTGCAATCACCGCACGCCACCGCCATCGCTTTGCCTTGAACATCCCCACCTCCGTCGGCCGCCAGAGGTGAGAATGGGGGAGGGGAAAGAGAGACGGGAGAGTGAGGGAGAGGGTGAGACGCGAGAGAGATAAGAGAACGGAGGGGAGAGGGGGGGTTTTAAAAAGTTTTTTATTTTTATTATATATATATATAATATTCCAATTAGAAAATTCATGTAGACTCCATAAAGACCCTGAAAAATATATTCCAACCCAAAAAATTCTGGGAAAAAGTGGAGCCACTCTACGTGCCGCCACAGACCCATAATAATCCACATAAGCACCACCAAAGGGTCTGAAAATCGAATATAGAAGTCCAAAATCTACTCAGACACGATCTGCAACTCTTAGAAACATGATTTGAAAATCCAAGGCGTTACACATGCTTAGCAAAAAATCAAGGAAAATCACGGATAGATAAGAGATGGGGCAGTGGGAGTGGTGCCGACACACGCCGCAATACGCGCCGGTGGACGAGGACACGCCGGGGCCTGGTTAGCTCGCGGAGGACGTGGACGCATCGGCCGAGCCATCATCTATATTTCACATTTTTTTGGCCATGTTGGGCCCTATTTTAGTCCATGTTGGACAATTGTATGATTATATGGCAAATGGGCTAGAGTTAATGGGTTTTGGGCCTTAAATGGGCCAAAAGGGATTCAATGTGAACAAGTTAAGGGGTTTAGTGGCAATGTGTGAAAGGGGTTAAAGGATGGTGGGCTTGGTGGCTGGTGGAAGGGGGTGCCCCCCCTCCTTGGTCCAAGGGGGAGGCAGCCACCTACCAAAATTTGACTCCCCTCCCTTAATTTTCAAAAGTTGGTGGCTCCTTGTCCCCCCCTTGTCTCCCCTTCTCCACCATAGTCAAGGGGGAACACCCCGTCGCCCTCCCTTCTCTCCCACGCAATTCTGAGCCCCCCTACCCCTTGCCATTCTTTATATAACGAGGTGTATAGTGTCATTTGAAGAGTTAATGAAGAATTTGTGGGAAAAGATTGGGTTAAGAGAGAGATTCTCTTCCCCTCTTGGGTGTGATGCCCTTGAACAAAATCCTATGACGGGATTATTCTGGCATGTGATTCGCCCCCTTATCCTCCCTATCCTCTTCGTATATGGTTCCAAGAAAATTCTCAGTGAAGCTTCTACAAGTCAGGAAGAAGTTGGCGCTGGTTTCGCATCGATCGGAGCTCTGGATCGCCAGCAACAATTCTCCTTGTGAAGTCACGCAAATCTTCCTGAGCATGCTGTCCAGATCCTTAATTTCCTGATTCTGAATTTCTACAGATCTACTCCCAAGCTTTTTGGATCTGATCTTCTGAGTGATCGTAAGATTTTCAGTCCTCTTCACGTTGCCACAGAGCTCGTGTCAATCCGAGGTTTGTGCTGATCGTGGCAAAGATTTTCGTGGGACTGTGCCGACCCCTCTGTGCAGATCCAACCCAGAAGCAGAGGCAACTTACAGAAGCTGCCATGTCTCCTTCCTTCCAGATCTGTGCAAGTCCTTTGGTCTACGTCTTCCTCGAGACGTCGTCGACGATCTCCAACAAGAAGCATCTCATCCCGACGCCGGATTGATTTTTACCATAATTTTTAGCCTTCCTGTGCAGTTCTATGTGCGCAAAACCTAAGGCTGAGCATAGTTGAGGCCACGCCCAGATCTGAGCAGATCTGATCTCGCCCTTCGGAGCAGAGAATCTTCATGCTGTCGCCGACATTCTGCAACAAACGGCACCCGATCGGACGTCGGATCTTCGCGTACCGGCCTCCGCAAGATTGCTGCGTAGGGAGATCTGCACGGGCAGAACCGCACGGTTGTCGATCTTCGCCTTCCGATCGACTTTAGCTCGTCTCCTCGCCTCCTGCGAGTGTGGCCCGTCAACCCAGATTCCAGCAACCTCAAATTTGTGTTTGTAGCCCTTTACCTCCCTGAGTGGAGTGGGCATTAGGTTCTGAAATTGTACGGTTATTCGTTGTATTGGGGTTGTTCGGATTCTACCGGGATTTCTTCCCCTCGCGCTAGTCGTGGAGGTACGCGCCCTGTTCCACACTCACATCGCTTATTTAGTATATTTTCTATCATGCTGCGTTTGTGAGAATAGGGTCGTTAGCTAGCTTCAAATCACCGTGGTTGTCAGTTGTGAGCGCCCGTTCCATAGGCCCAGTCGAGCACCGAGCTCGGACTGCATTACCCTAGACGTCAGTGGTTCTTTAACCACTGCGATCTCACGTTTCCCTCGCAAGGGACGATCATCGGGCTAGAGTGAGTTGCTGTTGAGAGACGTCTCCACCCGGAGAACGCCACGGTGGTCAGCCGCTCGACTTACCTTAGTGTGCTAGTGCTGGCCGCACTTTTAGTCGGTCGTACGTCTTAGCCCGGTCGTGTCATCCGTCCCGCATCAAATTGGTATCAGAGCGAAGTTTAAGTCTAGGGTTGTCAAGTCCTAGGTGTTGCATTTTGTCACGCCCCGAACCGATAGCAGCGGGAAGTGATGCTCGGAACGTTGCAGCGAAACAATCATGATAATTCGAGTAGAAAATAAATGAACACAAAAATTGATATTCAAAACATGGAGGCCATTAATTTGAGAAAAATATAATTTTATTAATATTTGAAAATTTAAATATAATTTGACTCAATAAAAGAAATAAAGAAGAGAAAATAGCAAGACGACTATACTATCTGGACTCAAGAAATAAAAGGCTCGGGTCTCAAGGCTCCAGGTTCACTAGATCACGCTGACCCGATCCCAATTGTAAGCGTTCCATCTACCACGTTACCTAAGAAGGATGGAAAACAAGGGGGGTGAGCGAAAAGCTCAGTAGGATATATACTCTATCATCAGGCGAAGTTTAAGTAATTAATCATTTTCATGAATGTATAAATAAAGCCAGAATTCAATAAAACAAGCTGGTAACCAACAAGATCAGAAGATAATTGATAGCTAAATGGAAAGGAACATTTGCAAATCGAGGTAGCAAAATAAATAATCAGAATTTCACTTGAGTGGCCACATGCCAAGTCAAGTCAAGTCAATACATCATGCATAATAATAAGTGAATGGCCATTTATCGAGTCAAGTCAAGTCGAGTCATGCAAGCAAGCACTTCCTACTTTCAAGGAAGTATAGCATGTAACCCCCCGGTTAAATAATAAAATATAAAAGTAAAATTTTGAAATATGTATTGGAATTAAAGTTATTTCCTTGCTATTTTTATGATTTTCTTATTTAAAAAATATTATTTATTTTTAAAAGCGGCCAAATTATGTCAACCAAAAGAAATAATTATTTTTCTACAATGACCATAAAAACAATTTCATATTTCACAATGCAATTGAATTTTTCACAATAATCTGAATTTAATATATATATATAGATTAAATTAATGTGATTTCACCCGTAAGCTAAAGTTTCGACTAATTTCTAAAAATATGGAAAAATTATATTCTTTTAGAAAACGAAGTGTTTAACAATATTATCAACTTAGCCGACCCCTAATAAAAATTTAATGAGGCCGAATTAAAGAGGTTTTTAGTCCAAAATCGTTATTATTAATAGCCCAACCTTAATCGATCAAATTCGAACCCATTTATCAACCAATCGACCCCAAACTAGGCCCATTTGATAGGTTTACCCTAGAAGCCCATCTTCCTTTCGAAAACCCTAACTCTAGAGCCTTCTACTGGCGGTGGCGGCGTGGATAATAAAGAACTGAGTTTTTCGCCGATTTTAATTCCTTGGACTCTTGAGACTAATTCGATCTGTAGGAACCTTCTTAGACCCTATAAGTAGAGGGCTTTCGACCCTCTGGAACTCTATTTGTCTCCCCAACCGACGGTGTGACCTAGGGTGGCCGATCGAGAGCGAGTTTGGGTGAGGATCGGAGGCGTGTTCGCGGATTAGGGTTTCGGGTGTCTTCCTCCTCCTTCTTCGATTAAGGTAGGTTTCTCTCAGGCCCAACCTAATTAAATAACATGATTGTATAGAGCTCGTTCGTAGCTTTCATTTGAATCTATTTTGCCCAATTTGTGCTTTCTATATCATGCGTATTTCTAGTTTTATGAAAGGCATGTGATTAGGGTTTGTATCGTTCTTTCTGCTTGATTTAGGTAGGCTTATCGTAGTTAAATCCCTGAATTGACCATGCTATCTTGTGTATTTTTAAGTCCTCTTTTCAGTGATAGCTTATTGCCCAATTTTTATGCGTCATACGATGAGTATTTAGTCGTCTTATGGAACCCTATCCGAGCTCGCTGGAGTTCGGGCGTGGCGTCATTAGCGTGGTACAACATAAACCGATCTGTTTTGAACGGCCCCTCGATAGACCGTGTGGTCGATATCGACGGCCAATTTTTGATTGCCTAATTGCTCTTGCGTTAAAATTCTTCTTGAGCAGGACGGGCATGTCCAGACCATTCACGAAGCCCCGCGGCCCTAGATAAACCGTTCAGGCCCTATCTGGCCTTTGGGCCAGCTTGACCTGCACGGTCTATCGACCGACCATTGAGGCCCATTGAGCGGTTCTTAGCAGACCGTTCTGTCACGCAAAATTGTTTTGAATCTTGTTTTAAGCATGACTAGTTCTGATTAAATAATGTTGGCCTAGAGAGATGGCGGACAAGAAGGGGGGTTGAATTGTCCCCTTGCCGAGATGGCTGATTTTACGAACTTTCTTAACTAATTACAACGGAAGTAAATCTAACAGCGTTGATTAACTAAAACTCAAGTGAGATTACAGTGTTCTCTCAAACTTTCCGATCTCACACGGATAGTTAAAGCAACTAAACAAAGAAATTAAGCTCTACACAGATAACGGCGGTAGTAGTGTGTGACAGTGTAGTGAATTAAAAACCTGTATAATGGACCTGTGAATGGAGATAGAGGAAATGACAACCACATAGGCAATCACAGAAGACACAAGGACTTTTAGGCGGTTCGGGACCACGATGGGCTCCCTACGTCCACCCCTCACCCAACCGGGTGAGGCTTCACTCCACGCTACGAAACGTAGCAACACAGGGATGAACCCCAATCACACGCGCTGCTTCTACAGCAATACACACACGGGGACAAGCCCCAACACGCTGCCACTACAACACACATACACACAACGTCGGGGAACACGCCCCGAACACTGAACCACACGAAGTCACAACTCCATCCACACACACAATAATATATTGAGTTTAAAACAACAAGAAGATGTACAATAACACCCACAGTAGTATGAAGATAAACTATGAAGCACTCGTGGAAATAAACATCAAGAGGATGTAGAAATATCTCCTTGGTTCTCTAATAGAAATAAGTAGATCTTTCTTGAAGCTTAGGTTGGAGAAAGTTGAATCCGGAAGTAGTCAGAGTAGACGATCTTCCTTCTTGAAGATTAAATGTGTGTTCCTTCAAATCCAAGCTCCTATCATATCTGTAAACACCAAGAACAGATTAATGTATATGCTCAACACTATGCTTTAATTAAAAGAGATATCACAAGTAAGTGGATAGAAGATAGATAATGTTTCCCCCTTTGAATATCCCAAGAATTCCTTCAAAAGAAGGTAGGGTGCGCTGGAAATGATGAATCGCAGAGTGGAAGCAGTCGGGGTTGTAGAACGAAATGCCCAAAATCGCAAATCATGGAGAGCAGCAGCAACGGCCTCCAGATTGAAGCTCTTGTTCGTGGAAGACGATCTATGCAGCTTCTTCTTCCTCCTCCAAGTAGTGGCATCGCCCTCCTCCTCCACGTTCTTCTTCTTCTGCAAAAATGATATAGCAAATAAGCCCCAAGGGATTGTGTTTCACGATCGGACAAGGGCGGCTATGTATACACATGAGAAAGCAATCCATAAAGACATATTAGCCCATGAGAAACCCACTCAAACCAACACCCAAACATGCATAGTAACCCTAAGGGTATATGGGTAAAAACGCACTTCAATCGGATCAAGAAATGTGGGTTTCGAAACCAATCCGGAAAACCACAATCCAGACGAACCATAGAAAGTGTCGACTCATGGAGTTGACACTTTTCTCAACTCATTCTGTCCCATTATATAAAAACAGGACCCGGGTGAAAGTGTCGACTCATAGGGTCGACACTTTTCACCAGAGGTTCTATTTTCTTTGAAAACAGACCTCCGGCCTGTAAGTGTCGACTCTAGCAGTCGACACTTGCAACCAGAAGTGTCCAGCCAGCAAGCTGGCTAGAAAGTGTCGACTCCTAGAGTCGACACTTTCTATCTGGACATGCGAAACAACGCAGCAGACAGAACAGAACAAAATAAGTGTCGACTCTATGAGTCGACACTTTTCCTGATAGAAATGAAAACTCAATTAAACTCAATTGAAACCTCAAACATATTAAGGACCAATAAAACACCATTAAACCCCATTCATAAACAATAGAATGACATGCAATGAGGGGACTTAAAAACGTAAATCAAACCAGGTTTTGAAAGCAAGTTTAGGAATCAAAGTAAGCATGATGCATCAAGAAGCTCTATTTAATAAAGGGCAATTAAGCAACCAAATAAACCCCAAGGCCAAGATACATGAAACAACCCAATCTTGGCACTTGGAAAACCATATTAACAAATACCAAGGATCCAAGGGATTGTAATAAGAGTGGAAGCTTACCATGGATTCAATATTTGTGGACATTTAAGAGCCTGCACTTACAAGAAATTCACATTAGTACAATGCCACTCCAAGTTCATATAGCAAGCAAATCAAGTTCAGTCTCATATTTCCAAAACCATGCAATGAAGATATGAAAACCATCAAGACTTTTTCCAATGAGGTACATCAAAGTTGACATGAATATCTTGATAGCTACAAGACCCCAAGAGATATAAGCATGAAGGCAATTTGTAAAGCACTGAATCCTCAAGCAGTGAAGTGAATTCAAATTGCCATGTATTACCAATACATGAACTCAGATCAACCCAAATACATGAGGATGAATTAAGCCCAATTCAACAAAAGCCAATGAAGGTGTGTTGAGCATATTGAATTTCAAACCTATGAAAATAATTCATGAATCATGAGCAGCCGAATTGATCATTTAAGGAACATGCTTTATCAAGCCAGTATCAGACCATTAACCACCAGTCATTCAAGACCATTTGAAATAGCATGAAAAATCATATCATCAAGATTCACATGGATTATAAATGCAGTCCAGAGCAAATTGAGCCTCCACAACCATGGACAGCAATACCAAAACATAATGTTTTCACATGTTAGCTCGTTTATCATCAAGATGCCATTAAACATAAAACACACAATATATTAGAGTCATCAAAACCATTGTCAAAGACAAGGAGGGGCGCACAGAACTCAAAAAATAATGCTAACGATAGGGTAGCAACCCACAATTAAATTAGAATCTATGGAAGGTAAATTAATATCAGATCTTGCTCTATTACCTTGTTCCTTTCTTCCAATCATATTCTTTCGTTCTTATCAATGTAAATAAAGTATAAAACTCAATTATGTTATATTAGAAATGAGAAATTGATATTAAGACTATTTTGACTGTTATTTCACTCCGATGGAAATTTGACTGACCGTCTATATTCATTTTTTGATGATTTATAACCCTCAATTCTTGTAATGGTTGGAACTCTCCATCGGATACTCCTTCCATCGGACTAGAACCTCTATTATGAGACCTCCGTAAGTCCCCGTGAGCCTGGGATTCCCACTAGGACGCTGGGTAGGTTGTACCTCAAGTCCTACACCTGTGAACTCGACCGGATCGCTTGTTTGTCTCTGCTCAGATTCATGGCCCATATGGAACCGTTCGAGTCCCTATGCGGCCTGGATCTGACCGTTGATTTATAAGCGGCTTATATCGGACCGTTGTATGCCATTTGAGCGGCCCGATTAAGACCGCGTATCACTGGCTAAATGCCAAGTCTTGATGGTCTATTATCCTTGATTGTTCTTCGACCAGGCCCTGTTAAGTCGACACAGAAAGCCTCTAGGTTGACCTAAGAATCGTGGGCTGAACCCTAGTTCAGTTCCACCGTCCCTATGGTGGCCTAGGAGTCCTTTTTGGGTAGCATTCTCTATCCTGCTTGGCCCAATGACTGAACGGCCAAGACTGGACCGTTTAGTTACTGGAGCGGACTATCATCCGACCGCTCAATTGTTGCGCGGCCCAATCTAGCTTGTGTAACCTTCATCATGGGCTCCTTTTCTTGTTGCATTAGACGGCTCTTTGTGGACCGCCTAGTTCTGTTCAGCGGCCCAATTTTGGACCATTCTTTTATAGCGCGGCCCATTTTAGATCGTGTACCCACTTAGCTTCGGCTGGGTTGTTCTTCGGCCCAGTCATCTTTGCACGGCCCAATGTGTGACCGTTCTATCTTAAGCGGCGTAATATTGACCGCGTACCTTCCAGCTTTCTGAAAGTTGATGTTTTCATGGTTTTGATTGTGTGAGCTGTTCTAGCCTATCCAGGCAATGGTACCTCTAGTTGGGACCTATTGTTAGGTCTATTGATGACATTATCAATTCTAAGTCATTTCCTTGAATGGCTTTTCCTCTCGATTAAGGAGCTTATTGTTTGGAATCTCAAGAAAATCAATATTCTTATGCGCTTTACCTTGATGACATGAACTTGATCTTGGAACTCTTGGCCATTAAACATTGTGGATGCCTATATTTCGTGGGATCTATGATCCAAGCAAATCAATGTCAAGGCAAACATATTAAAGGGCCCAGTCTGGTCCTGGGAGGCGCACCCGAAAAGTACTTGATCCCCGGGCAGGTGAATGACTAGGTGTGGCATTTGGCACCGGTACTATCTAGCGTGTTGGGTCTACGACATTCCACACTCTTGTGAAACTTGCTATACTTGCTTGAAAGTAGGAAGTGCTTGCTTGCATAACTCGACTTGACTTGACTTGATATATGGCCATTCACTTGAAGTTCTGATTACTTGCTCTTGCTATCGTGACTTGCAATATTTATCGTGCTAGTTACCTTGTTATCATGCTTAATTATTTTCTCGCGTTATCCATGCATTCACGAAATGGTTAATTACGTAAACTATGTCTGATGATAGAGTGTAATTCCTACTGAGCTTCTTGCTCACCCATACTTTTCAACCCTTTTCAGGTAACGTGGTAGATGGAACGCTTGCGATTGGTATTGGGACAGCGTGATCGAGTGAACCAGGAGCTTTAGAGACCCGAGTATGTCTTTTTTATTTTCTTGAGTCTAGATAGTATAGTGAGTGTGGTCATTTTCTCTTCTTTATGTCTTTTATTGAGTACAAATTGTAATTTAAATTTTCAATCATCAATAAAAATATATTTTTATCAAATTAGTATGGCCTCCATGTGTCTAATTGTGTTTATTTATTCTGCTCTTGCTATCATGACTGTTTCGTTGTACGTTCCGAACACTGCTTCCCGCTATTGTCGGTTCGGGGCGTGACAGAAGTGGTATCAGAGCCTTGGTTGTTGAGTCCTAGGTTCTTGCATGTAAGTATATTACCCTAAATAATAGGCCGTGTCATCCTTGTCATTCCTTTTGTCACCTCGTGAGATTGGATAGTGCTTCGGGTTAAGTAATAAAATATATGAAAGATTGCGTAGCACGACGCGTAAGGGTAATAAAAATTTAACCTTATAATTATTTTTACAGGTAGCTATACTCTATTTTGACATGAAGGCAAGAGGGTCTACGAATAAGCTAAGGTTCGGTTTCTCCAGAAGGTGGCGAGTCCATCGTAAAAAGGTCCAGAGTAATAAGAAGAAAAAGAATAACATTTCGCAAATGAAATGTTTTTATTGTCACAAATTTGGTCATCTAATCAAGGAGTGCTGGCGAAGGAGCGGAGCGTGTGTTCATTGCGAAAATAAAGATCATGTAATGGCTAGTTGCCCTAAGCTACTTCTACAAGTAAATTGGGACTGATTTCTATCAAATGAAGAACTTTATATAAGGTATCGTTCTCCCTTATCTTTAACTATAGTTAAAATTCTTTTACATTCCATTAGTTGTATGATTACCATGTTATTTTGTAAATAACTAATGACGATTGACGAATTTGGAGACCAAATTCCTTAAAGTGGGGGAGGATGTAACACCCCGGTTAAATAATAAAATATAAAAGTAAAAATTTGATATATGTATTGGAATTAAAGTTATTTCCTTGCTATTTTTGTGATTTTTTTAATTAAAGAATATTGTTTATTTTTGAAAGCGGCCAAATTATGTCAACCAAAAGAAATAATTATTTTTCGGGAATGACCATAAAAAGAATTTCATATTTCATAATGCAATTGAATTTTTTACAATAATCTGAATTTATTATTTTTTTTATATAACCGAGACCAAGGGAAAGGCATTGGAGACTGCAAAATTTGTGTTAGATCCACCAATGATCCCTAGCCCTAATTTTATTGATTTCTAAAGGGATATATACAACAGAACCTCGGGGCGTACCCCTACAATTGAAACAAGAAAGAATCCAGAGAAAAGAGAAGACATGAAGTGATTTATCTCCTCCAGCTAGGTAGGCCTGCAGCATCAACAATGGCACACCCACGGGCTTTCCTTGGGAGTTCTTTCCAACTTCTGAAGTCCTTGTTGGATTGGGTGAAACAGGCTAAGGATGCCAAAGCATCCGCAACTATGTTTCCTTCTCTGTATATATGCTGAATATTCCACCCGTTTTTGTTAATTATCTCGATGAATTCTTCCCACCATTTCAGAATTCTCCAAGGTGGGCGGGCATTAGACTGAATCATCATGACAAGAGTGTTGGAATCAGAGTAAATGGTAGCGTTAGAGATCCCACTCTTTACCAGAATTCTAAGCCCATCAAGTAGAGCTCTTGCGTCAGCTACCATGTTGCTTCCCATTACATAGTAGTATGAGAAACCATGGATTATTTCACCTCTGCTATTTCTAATAGAACCCCCTCCTCCAGCATGACCGGGTTACCTTTTGCTGCCCCATCCACATTTAAAGCATGCCCATTGGAAGGACAAAGCCACCGGATGATCTTAGGTGGTTTTTCTTTAGTACTGTATGCTAGCCTGAGGTGTTCCAGTACTTCCCTTTCCTTAGCAGTCGGGTTCTTGCTGAACTTGGTCTTCACCATAGAGTATTCCATTTGCCTTAGAATTCTCTGCTGCATCACCTTGGAAGAGGTTCCCTTGTCTTCAAACTTTAGCTTGCATCGGGCCTTCCATATCTCCCATAGTATGTGTATCATTGAATGGATAGCTACATACCCAAACGGAGATTTGTTGTCAGCTGTTCTTATTATGTCCCAGCAGAAACCTGTGACAGTGTTAGGGGTTCTGCAACGGGTGTCAAAAAGAATCCTAAAGTATTGCCACAGAGGTGCTGCAAGTTGACTTTCCATAAATAAATGATTTATACTCTCCTCATTATTGTTGCAGTTGCAGCAGACACATTTAGATGGAAGTTGTATTCCTCTGTGCTTTATTGTACAGTCTACAGGGATAGCAAGATGGAGGATCCGCCAACAAAACATAGAGGCTCTTGGGGTTATGTAAGGACCCCACAATTTTTTTAGGGGAGGTTTTTTTATCCCTTGTGATCTAAGAGCTTCATAACAGGATTTGCTAGAGAAATTTCCATCTGTATTGGCAGCCCACACACACATATCAGTCTTCTGGTTCAGCTGCAATGATCCCATGGTTTTGGCAGTGTGATGTGGGATGTAATTCCATGTTGTGTGGTTTGGGTTCAGCACAACTTCCCTTAAGGTAACCTTCTCGATGTTGATATTTGGAGCCAACTCAGTGCCACACCAGTTATCTTTCAAAACATCTATGGTGTTGCCATCCATAGGGATCCATCTAGTGTTAGATAACACAATTTGTTTGGCAGTGCTGAATGTGTCCTTTCTAACACCTGCGGGGAAAGGCTTGTCAATAGAGTTTAGATGACCTTTGATATATTTGGAGTAAGCAAACTTGGACCATAGAGAGTTGCCCTTCATAATTCTCCATAGTTGCTTGACAAGCATGGACAGTTGGATGTGCTGTAAGCTCTTTATACCAAGACCACCTTCCTCTATCGGTTTGGTGATCCTATCCCAAGAGACCCAATGGTGCTTCGGACCGTCTGTGCCACTCCAGAAAAAATTTGCACACAACTTATTTATCAGACCAATGATGGTTGCTGGAAGGCAGGAGGCACTTGCAGTGTAGATGGGTATTGATTGTAGGACTGAGTTTATTAAACATCTCCTTCCTGCTTGGGACAGATATTTGGATTTCCAGCTTTCAAGCCTGGCACATATTTTATCAAGCAGGTACTTTTAGTGGGATATTCTTTTCCTCCCTTCATAAAGAGGAACTCCAAGGTATGACTGCAGCCCACTTTTATGTTGGAATCCTGAGGTGTCTGAGATTCGTTTGATGGCTGCTGCAGATGCCTTGTGAGATGTTATGAAACTGCTCTTGTAATTGTTGACTTTCTGCCCCGAGGAGTCTTCATAGTTTCTAATGAAATCCATCAATTCTTGATGTTTTTAGCCATCCCATTTATAAAGATCAGGGTGTCATCAGCATATAGGAGGTGTGCTATCTGTTGACATCCTCTTGGCACCTGGTAGGCCTGCACCTGTCCTGTGTCAGAAAGCCAAGAAATGCCCCTGCTCAGAGCTTCTTCAGCAATTATAAATAGTGCTGGGGCCAGGGGGTCACCCTGTCTAACCCCTCTTGTTGATTTGAAAAAGCCTATGGGTGATCCATTGTACAGAACTGAGAACCAGCAGTTACTTAGCAGCATGGATATCAAGGAACAGAATCTGTTGGAAAATCCAAATGATTTCATGACAGCTAGCAAGAAATCCCATTCTAGCCTATCATAGGCTTTAGCCATATCAAGCTTTAGAATGATATTGTTACCTCGTACTTTCCTCCCCAAATCTGTCATCAATTCTGACGCTAAAGAGATGGTATCAGCTATGTTTCTTCCTTTCACAAAAGCACCTTGATTGTTAGAGATAATGAGAGGTAGTATCTCTACCAGTCTGTTGCTTATGATTCTAGATATAATTTTGTATGAAAAGTTGCATAGACTTATGGGTCTCATATCAGTGAAAGATGTAGGAGAGGCCACTTTAGGGATCATGATAATTAGCGAGGAGGTTGTACCTTTCGGCAAGGGCATACCCTTGAAGAAACCCTGGACAGCTTGAATAACATCATTGGAGATAATTTCCCAGCATGCAACAAAGAACTTCCCTATATACCCATCAGGTCCCGGGGCACTGTCAGGTGCCAGGGAGTGAACTGCCTCCTTGATTTCTCCCTCATCAGGAATAGCTGTGAGTGCATTGTTATCCTCTTCAGCTATAACACATGGGATATGCTCCAAGATGTCTGCCTTTATTTGGTGATCAGTAGAGGAGAATTGCTTTTGGAAGAATTCCACTGCTTTAGCTTTCAGCACTGATTCTTCCTTGCACCATTCACCATTGTCAAGTTTAAGCTTGTGGATTGTCATTCTGGTTCTTTTTTGCTTTACTAGGAGATGGTAAAATTTAGTATTTCGGTCTCCCATTTGCAGCCAATTGACTCTAGCTTTCTGACACCAATAAATTCCCTCCTGATGAAGGCATCTTCTTACTTCCGCTTGAGCAATTTGTAGTGATATTCTATTATTCTCAGAAGGGTCAATATCAAAAGCAGATTCTGCCAAGAGAACATCCTCCTCTGATTTAGCTTTCCTTTCAAAAATATTCCCAAATTTCTCCTTGTTCCACTGCTTAATTATAGGTTTTATGGTTTCGAGCTTGTGCTGAAGTCTATAGCCAGCATTGTGATGATTTGAAACTGCAGACTCCCAAGCATTTTTCACTATGGAATTGAATCTCTCATCTTCTAGCCACATATGTTGAAATACAAATCTGCTGGGACCAGAGTTTAGTTGGGGATGATACAAAAGTAAGGGAGAGTGATCAGAGGGTTCTCTCATCAAATGTTTGATAGTTATGTCAGGGGCTCTCTCCACCCATATATCGTTGATGAGAACTCTATCCAATCTGGCTTTGATGTTACTTGAGCCAATCTGATTATTTGACCAGGTGTAAGGACTACCCACATAGCCAGCATCCAACAACCCTTTCAGAGCAACAAAGCCTTGAAAATCTGTCATTGAATTTATGAAGCCCATAGTACCTCCCTTTTTTTCCTCAGGTGATAAGACTGCATTAAAGTCACCTCCTAGGATCCATGGTAGGTTTGTTCCTCCTCCAAATTGTGTAAGTTTTTCATACAACTCCTTTCTGATAGCCACACTACAGGAGGCATAAACAAATGTTGCCATATATTCAGTGCAGCCTGCACTTTGCATCTGCACAGTAAGGAATTGTGGGTGTTGTTGGACAACCGAAACTGAATAAGATTGTTTCCAAAATAGCCAAATTTTTGAGTTGTCATCCTGATTCCCACAGGCATGGTCAAATTTAATTCTAAGCCTGATTTCTTCTATTCTTTCTACAGGTATTTTTGGTTCAATAATGCAAACCATCTGAACATCATTCCACACAATATGGTTTTTTAAGCTTCTCATAGATTTAGCATTACCAATGCCCCGAATATTCCAAATTAGTATTGATCCAATCATTGAGAAAGGGAAGAAAGTTGAGTACCACCATCTAGGTGCTTGGCTTTAGCCCTTGTCATGGGCTGTAACATTTCATTCCTTGGATGTTTCATACTACGATCTGAATTCTTAGAGTTAACTTTCCCTTGATCAATATCAAATGAGACATCCTGCATGAAAATATTCTCAGCATTAGATTGCTCTGCCACAGTCAATTCCCCAACTTCTGGGGTGAAGGATGAAAGCATTTTATTGACTTCGAGAATATTGTTGCTGCCCATGACAAATTGGTTCTGTTGTCTTTCACTCTGTCTGGTGTCTATGTACAGACCCACAACATCATCTTTATTACCCTTCATAGCACTTTCATCTGCTGCAGTTGTGACTGTAGTTTTATCTGATTCTGGTCCATATTACTTGCATTTTATAGCATTCCCCTTAGACAAACTTACATCAAGATGACATTGATGCACTGAACTATTTGTCTGTCTTGTATCACTTGAATGGTCTGTGAATTCAGAACTGTCTGACAAGATTTGGATTGAAGGGTGCTCTGAATCTTTATCCTGCTGTTGGTTTAGAGACACATTGCTACTCTCTAGTAGTACATTTTTCGTTATAGCAGTGGAGTGTACTTGAACAGCATTAGAGTTTTGGGCATGAATAGCTAAATCCTTTGTCTTCCCCGGCTCTATACTTTCTTTACCTTTGGGAATATCATACTTATTTCTCACTGAGGCATCATGTCGACCACCATGTGGGTTAGTTACCCTGGACAATATCCTTTTCCTACCTTGCATTGTTTCAGTATCTTTCTGAGTTTGATTGATTACCTTAGTTCCCAATTTCCTTTTGCATTCGTCCTCCACATGTCCAAGTTTGTGACACAGCTTGCACAAGTGTGGGACTCTATGATAATTCACAGTCTGCCAAAATCCTGTCCCATCCATGTCTATCCACATTCTTTCTTTCCTTGGGGCAGAGAGATCAAGCTCGACACATGCTAGAGCCTCGGACGTATCAGTCATTGCTATGGTTTTATCATGTATCTGCAGCACCTGACCAAAATTCCCTGTAATTGATTTCATACAGTCCTCATGAAATAGATTAGCAGGTAGCCTCGGAAATCCTAACCAGACTGGAGCAGACACAGGATCTACATCAAAATCAAAATCCGGTTTCCATCTGAAGAATCTGAATAAGTATCCCTTTATGTATAGATTCTTCTGCAGCAAGAGCTTTAGAAAATCATCTTCACTACCGAGCCTTATGAGTACATGTCTTTGATTAAGCCTGCTGATGACGAAATCTGAGGAGAAAGACATTCTCTGCGTAAGACAGGATTTGATCTCAGGGAAGGCTGGTCTACCGTAAGAGCACTTTGCTATGATGGCATGGCATAGACTCTGGGTTGAAGCTTGGATGTCTGCCTTCGTGAAAAAGACTGCTGGTTCTCCTTGATCTGTAAAACCCGGTGCCTTCAGCGGAATGGTTACCTTTGCTTTCTGATTTGAAGCCAACAACGTTTGAGCATACGTCCTTCGAGATTCCATGGGCAGCGGCAACAGAGATGCGCCTGCAGTGGAGCCATCAGAGCAAGGACTGGGGGGAGGGGGGGTCTGCCCCCCTCGCCGGGCAGGGCTGACGAAGCTCAAAACCATGCTCGGCGGCTGGTCTCTCCGGCGGCTACAAACATACATTAGCGTACTTTGTCTTAATCTGAATTTAATATATATATATTAAAGGGTTTTTTGCATATTAGTCCCTATAAATTTAGTGAATTACCGATTAATCCCTCAAATCTGACTATTGTCTCAAAAGTCCCTATAATTATCTCCGTTGTTCAAATAAGTCCTTACCGTTATTTTAAATCCATGAAAATTAAATAAATCAGAGTTAAGTTGACTCAATATTAGGAAAAGACTAACTAGCCCTTAGTTAGTCATGCGTGTGTGTGTGTGTGAGAGAGAGAGGGGGGGGCCAGTCGGAGGCGATGCAGATGCATGGAAGGCGGCCGGCGGTGGTGAAGACAGCGAACAGTGGGACCCAGCGGTGACGGGGAGTCGGTGGCAGCGCTCCCCCCTCCGGCCGCCCTCCCCCCTCCGCTTGCGACCTCCCTTCCCCTCCCCCCTCCCCGGCCCTCTGACCCCATGTGACCTCCCCCCTCCCCCTCCGGCCCCCCTCCCCCTCCCCTGCTACCTCCCCCCTCCCTGGCCCTCCGACCCCCTTCTCCCCCTCCGGCCGCCCTCCCCCCTCCCCCTGCGACCTCCCTTCCCCTCCCCCTCCGGCCTCCCTCCCCCCTCCCCGGCCCTTCGACCACCTTCTCCCCCTCCGGTTGCCCTCCCCCCTCCCCTTGCGACCTCCCTTCCCCTCCCCCTCCCCCTCCGGCCTCCCTCCCCCCTCTCTCCCTGAGCTCCTCACCACCTCCCTAACCGACCGCGCGGCCACACCTCCACCGCGCCCCTCACCACAGCCACCTCCCTAACCGTCCCCGTGACCAAGCAATGCAGGGGTGGAAAATTTTTGCTGGATGTTTGAAGTTAACACGCCACTATCATATAAACCAGAGATACATGGAGATGGAGATGGATAGAGAGAGAAAAAAATCTCACTTTTACTGATGCTTCCATGCATTCTGTGAGCATCCATCATGTAATCCATAAATATCTCTGGAAGTAGGCTGTCGATGACCATCCTTGGAGACCCTGTTCTTTCTCCCAGCCGGAGACGGAACCAAGTTGTTGGGTCATACTACGAGGAAGAACTCCAGGGAAAATCTCCACATTAGGCCACCCACTTACATATCGATTGTAACCTGCAACTTGGGTTCCCTGAGTGCCAAGGAGAGGGTAGTAGCCATCATATGCAATAGCATAGCTGACACGGTTGGGGTTTCTTTCAGGTACGCCAGAAGATGATAGCATTCTACAAGGGTGTGGCACATTTGGTGCAACACGCTTCCCTCTCAGAGGCTTCCCAATTTTGAACATGAAGGTGGAGCACTCACCCAAGGGAAAAGGCTGGTCACACCTTTGCCCATCACCC
Organism: Amorphophallus konjac; assembly: GCA_022559845.1. Classification (NCBI taxonomy): domain Eukaryota; kingdom Viridiplantae; phylum Streptophyta; class Magnoliopsida; order Alismatales; family Araceae; genus Amorphophallus; species Amorphophallus konjac. The sequence continues at coordinate 73,718 of JAHNEJ010002444.1, forward strand.
CTTTTGTTGTTGTAACTCGGATAGTCTGCAATCTTAAAGTCAGCACACCTGAACAGCACAAGAGAATTTTTGGAGGCAAGTGCTTCGAGATTCCAATAGTTGAATGGAGAGGTGGTCTTGTGGTTTATGTGAATTTCCCCATCTTGGCGAAGCATGCGGCTTGCGTTCATGAAGAAACCATGCACCAGCCGTTTGTGCAAGTTTATCAGCCGTATATCATCTTCCTTCCCTTTGAAGCCCGCGTGAGGGAAGTTAAATATGACCCTATCAAATCTTCTCATCTTCAGATCCGTATGATGCTTCATCTTTGTTGCATCAACCCCGTGCAGGAGTGTGGCTCCCATCTTCTTCAGATCTCCAAGATTTGATCTTGCTTTGTTATACTTCCTCATCACATCACTGTAGGAGTCAAGGGAGGTGGCAACAATGCTGGCGGCGGAGCGAAAGGTAGTGGCCAGGGAGAGGGAGAAGGAAAAGTCCCCCTCCCCCACCAGCAGTATCTCCTGCCCCGACGAGTAGTGCTTCACCCACTTCACCTCCTCCTCCTCCTCCCCGTCGTAGACGTCCTCCTCTCCCTCCACCGCCGGCAGACCCACCCCACCTGCAACCTTCGCCACTTCTTCCTCTGCTGCAACTTCCCCCTGCTTGTTTCCTACCTCCATCTCTCTCTCTCTCTCTCTCTTCAACGGCTACTCTGCCCCCAATCCCCACCCTCCCCAACAACATTTCCAATCCTTTTTTTTTCTGATTAGTAACCAGATCCCAGCGATGTACTAGCATGCAGAAGCAATTTTGTCTTGGTTCTTTCCATACCAAAACACGGGCTGATGGACGTGGCGGCGTGCATAGAGGCCGATCATCTCTCTCTCTCTCTCTGCTTCAGACGAGCGTTCCAGATCTCACAGATCGAGATCGCCCAGTCCGTCTGCATGCGATCTCGTACGAGGGATCCCTGGGGAATCACCGGGGGAGGCCGACGGCGGCAGATGGGCGGAGCCCGTGGCCGCCATCATGTGGGTTCCGCTCCACGAGTGCCGGATCGGGTACGACAAGGACCTCCTGCAGGGGGGAGGAGTGCCGGAGACCCTGCCGCCGTGGACCGCACAGCCGCAGTTGCGGTGGTAGGGGCGCCGCTCCTTGGCAGCGTCGAAGGCGTCGATGCAGCCCTCGAAGACGTATCGAAGCAACCCGTCAGCTGCGATGCCGGTGGACATGGTCGCCTCCAGCTGCCTCTGTTTCCTCTCCCTCCTCGCCGAGGTGGACTCGGCTCCTCTGTTTATATTCGTCGTTCGGGGCAGGCGGACAGCGAAGCGGACAGAGGCAACCACCGCTGTTGACGAGGCCGCCCCTTCCCTTTAAAAGGTTGGGTGTGGGGGTAGAAGACGACAGCAGACACCCACGGGGCTCATCGATGCCACTTTCTTGGAAGAGAGAGAGGGGGGGATATTTTAGACTTTTTACACATGTTTGATGGAATATTCTACGGAATATTCTTTTCTGTGGACGGTAAAAAACTACAGGGATTCATTTGTAAAATGTTAAAAATTATAGGGACTTTTAAGACAATAGTCAGATTTGAGGGACTAATCGGTAATTCACTAAGTTTATAGGGACTAGTATGCAAAAAACCCTATATTAAATTAATGTGATTTCACCCGTAGGTTAAAGTTTTGACTAATTTCTAAAAATATGAAAAAATTATATTCTTGTAGAAAATGAAGTGTTTAACAATATTGTCAACTGGGCCGACCCCTAATAAAAATATAATGAGGTCGAATTAAAGAGGTTTTTAGTCCAAAATTGTTATTCTTAATAGCCCAACCTTAATCGATCAAATTTGAGCCCATTTCTCAACCAATCGAGCACAAACCAGGCCCATTTGATAGGTTTACCCTAGAAGCCCATCTTCCTTTCGAAAACCCTAACTCTAGAGCCTTCTATTGGCTGTGGCGGCGTTGATTAGGTGGAAGAATCGAGTTTTTCGCCGATTTTAATCCCTTGGACTCTTGAGACTAATTCGATCAGTAGGAACCTTCTTAGACCCTATAAATAGAGGGCTTTCGACCCCCTGGCTATTTGCTCCCTAGCCGGCGGCGTGACCTAGGGTGGCCGATCGAGAGCGAATTTGGGTGAGGATTGGAGGCGTGTTCGCGGATTAGGGTTTCGGGCATCTTCCTCCTTCTTCTTTGATTAAGGTAGGTTTCTCTTAGGCCCAACCTAATTAACTAACATGATTGTATAGAGCTCGTTGGTAGCTTTAATTTGAATCTATTTTGCCCAATTTGTGCTTTCTATATCATGCATATTTCTAGTTTTATGAAATGCATGTGATTAAGGTTTGTATCGTTCTTTCCGCTTGATTTAGGTAGGCTTATCATAGTTAAATCCCTGAATTGATCATGCTATGTTGTGTATTTTTAAGTCCTCTTTCCAGTGATAGCTTATTGCCCAATTTTTATGCGTCGTACGATGAGTATTTAGTCATCTTATGGAACCCTAGCCGAGCTCGTTGGAGTTCGAGCGTGGCGTCATTAGCGCGGTACATCATAAACCGCTTTGTTTTGAACTGCCCCTCGATAGACCGTGTGGTTGATATCGACGGCCAATTTTTGACCGCCTAATTGCTCTTGGGTTAAAATTCTTCTTGAGCAGGAAGGGCATGTCCAGACCTTTCACGAAGCCCCGCGGCACTAGATAAACCGATCAGGCCCTGTCTGACCTTCGGGCCAGCTTGGCCTGCACGGCCTATTGACTGACTGCTGAGGCCCATTGAGCGGTTCTTGGCAGACCATTCTGTCACGCAAAATTGTTTTGAATCTTGTTTTAATCATGACTAGTTCTGATTAAATAATGCTAACGATAGGGTAGCAACCCACAATTAAATTGGAATATATGGAAGATAAATTCATATCAGATCTTGCTCTATTATCTTGTTCCTTTCTTCCAATCATATTCTTTCGTTCTTATCAATTTAAATAAAGTATAAAACTCAATTATGGTATATTAGAAATGAGAAATTGATATTAGGACTGTTTTGACAGTCATTTCACTCCGGTGGAAATTTGACTGACCGTCTATATTCATTTTCTGATGATTTATAACCCTCAATTCTTGTAATGGTTGGAACTCTCCACCGGATACCCCTTCCGTCGGACTAGGACCTTCATTATGAGACCTCCGTAAGTCCCCGCGAGCCTGGGATTCCCACTAGGACGTCGGGCATGTTGTACCTCAAGTCCTGCACCTGTGAACTCTACCGGATCGCTTGCTTGTCTCTACTCAGATTCATGGCCCATAAGGAACCGTTCGAGTCCCTACGCGGCCTGGATCTGACCGTTGATTTATAAGCGGCTTATATCGGACCGTTGTATGCCATTTGAGCGGCCCGATTAAGACCAAGAATCACTGGCTAAATGCCAAGTCTTGATGGTCGCTTATCCTTGATTGTTCTTCGACCAGGCCCTGTTAAGTCGACCTAGAAAGCCTCTAGGCTAACCTATGAATCGTGGGTTGAACCCTGGTTCAGTTCCACCATCCCTATGGTGGCGTAGGAGCCCTTTTTGGGTAGCTTTCTCTATCCTGCTTGGCCCAGTTACTGAACGGCCAAGACTGGACCATTTAGTTACTGGAGTGGACTATCGTCCGACCGCTCAATTGTTGCGCGACCCAATCTTGCCCGTGTAACCTTCATCATGGGCTCCTTTTCTTCTTGCATTGGACGGCTCTTTGTGGACCGCCTAGTTCGGTTCAGTGGCCCAATTTTGGACCGTTCTTTTATAGCGCGGCCCATTTTAGATCATGTACCCACTTAGCTTCGACTGGGTTGTTCTTCGGCCAAGTCATCTTTGCACGGCCCAGTGTGTGACTGTTCTGTCTTAAGCGGCCCAATATTGACCGCGCACCTTCCAACTTTCCGAAAGTTGATGTTTTCATGGTTTTGATTGTGTGAGCTGCTCTAGCCTATCCAGGCTAAGGTACCTCGAGTTGGGACCTATTGTTTGGTCTATTGATGACATTATCAATTCTAAGTCATTTCCTTGAATGACTTTTCCTCTCGATTAAGGAGCTTATTGTTTGGAATCTCAAGAAAATCAATATTCTTATGCGCTTTACCTTGATTACATGAACTTGATCTTGGAACTCTTGACCATTAAACATTGTGGATGTCTAGATTTCATGGGATCTATGATGCAAGCAAATCAATGCCAAAGCAAACACATTAAAGGGCCCAGTCTAGTCCTAGGAGGCGCACCCGAAAAGTACTTGATCCCCGGGGGAGGTGATGACTAGGTGTGACATTTGGCACCGATATTATCTAGCGTGTTGGGTCTACGACAATCCACACTCTTGTGATACTTGCTATACTTGCTTGAAAGAAGGAAGTGCTTGCTTGCATGACTCGACTTGACTTGACTTGATATATGGCCATTCACTTGAAGTTCTGATTACTTACTCTGGCTATCATGACTTGCAATATTTATCGTGCTAGTTATCCTGTTATCATGCTTAATTATTTTCTCGCGTTATCCATGCATTCATGAAATGGTTAATTACGTAAACTATGTCTGATGATAAAGTGTAATTTCTACTGAGCTTCTTACTCACCCCTACTTTCCAACCCTTTTCAGGTGATGCGGTGGATGGAACACTTGCGATTGGTAGAGGGACAACGTGATCGAGTGAATCCGGAGCTTTAGAGACCCGAGTCTGTCCTTTTTATTTTCTTGAGCCTAGATAGTATAGTGAGTGTGGTCATTTTCTCTTCTTTATGTCTTTTATTGAGTCTAAATTGTAAATTTAAATTTTCAATCATCAATAAAAATACATTTTTATCAAATTAGTATGGCCTCCATGTGTCTAATTATGTTTATTTATTATGCTCTTGCTATCATGACTATTTCGTTGTACGTTCCGAACACTGCTTCCCGCTACTGTCGGTTCGGGGCGTGACAGAAGTGGTATCAGAGCCTTGGTTGTTGAGTCCTAGGTAATTACCTGTAAGTATAGGTTACCCTAAATAATAGGCTGTGTCATCCTTGTCATTCCTTTTGTCACCTCGTGAGATTGGATAGTGCTTCGGGTTAAGTAATAAAATATATGTAAGATTGCGTAGCACGACACGTAAGGGTAATAAAATTTTAACCTTATAATTATTCTTACAGGTAGCTAAGCTCCTTTTTGACATGAAAGCAAGAGGGTCTACGAATAAGCTAAGGTTCGGTTTCGCCAGAAGGTGACGAGTCCATCGTAAAAAGGTCCGGAGTAATAAGAAGAAAAAGAATAACCTTTCGCAAATGAAATGGTTTCATTGTCACAAATTTGGTCATCTAATCAAGGAGTGCTGGCGAAGGAGCGAAGCGTGTCTTCGTTGCGGAAATAAAGATCATGTAATGGCTAGTTACCCTAAGCTACTTCTACAAGCAAATTGGGACTGATTTCTATCAAATGAAGAATTTTATATAAGGTATCGTTCTCCCTTATCTTTAACTATAGTTAAAATTCTTTTACATTCCATTAGTTGTATGATTATCATGTTATTTTGCAAATAACTAATGGCGATTGATGAATTTTGGGACCAAATTTCTTAAAGTGGGGGAGGATGTTACACCCCGGTTAAATAATAAAATATAAAAGTAAAATTTTGAAATATGTATTGGAATTAAAGTTATTTCCTTGCTATTTTTATGATTTTCTTAATTAAAGAATATTATTTATTTTTGAAAGCGGCCAAATTATGTCAACCAAAAGAAATAATTATTTTTCGGTAATGACCATAAAAATAATTTCATATTTCATAATGCAATTGAATTTTTCACAATAATCTGAATTTAATATATATATATATATATATTAAATTAATGCATTTCGCCCGTAGGTTAAAGTTTTGACTAATTTCTAAAAATATGAAAAATTTATATTCTTACAGAAAATGAAATGTTTAACAATATTGTCAACTGGGCCGACCCCTAATAAAAATTTAATGAGGCCGAATTCAAAAGATTTTTAGTCCAAAATCGTTGTTCTTAATAGCCCAACCTTAATCGATCAAATTCGAGCCCATTTCTCAACCAATCGAGACCAAACCAGGCCCATTTGATAGGTTTACCATGGAAGCCCATCTTCCTTTCGAAAACCCTAACTCTAGAGCCTTCTATTGGTGGTGGCGGCGTGGCTTAGGTGGAAGAACCGGGTTTTTCACCGATTTCAATCCCTTGGACTCTTGAGACTAATTCGATCTGTAGGAACCTTCTTGGACCCTATAAATAGAGGGCTGTCGACCCCCTGGAACCCTATTTGTCTCCCCAGCAGGCGGCGTGACCAAGGGTGGCCGATGGAGAGCGAATTTGGGTGAGGATCGGAGGCGTGTTCGCGGATTAGGGTTTCGGGCGTCTTCCTCCTCCTTCTTCGATTAAGGTAGGTTTCTCTCAGACCCAACCTAATTAACTAACATGATTGTATAGAGCTCGTTTGTTGCTTTAATTTGAATCTATTTTTCCCAATTTATTCTTTCTATATCTTGCATATTTCTAGTTTTATGAAAGGCATGTGATTAGGGTTTGTATCGTTCTTTCCGCTTGATTTAGGTAGGCTTATCGTAGTTAAATCCCTGAATTGATCATGCTATCTTGTGTATTTTTAAGTCCTCTTTCCAGTGATAGCTTATTGCCCAATTTTTATGCGTCGTACGATGAGTCTTTAGTCGTCTTATGGAACCCTAGTCAAGCTCGTTGGAGTTCGGGCGTGGCATCATTAGCGCGGCACAACATAAACCGCTCTATTTTGAACTGCCCCTCGATAGACCGTGTGGTTGATATCGACGGCCAATTTTTGACTGCCTAATTGCACTTGCGTTAAAATTCTTCTTGAGCAGGACGGGCATGTCCAGACCGTTCACGAACCCCCGTGGCCCTAGATAAACCGTTCAGGCCTTGTCTGACCTTCGGGCCAGCTTGACCTACACGGCCTATCGACGGACCGCTGTGGCCCATTGAGCGGTTCTTGGAAGACCGTTCTGTTACACAAAATTGTTTTGAATCTTATTTTAAGCATGACTACTTCTGATTAAATAATTCTAACGATAGGGTAGCAACCCACAATTAAATTGGAATATATGGAAGATTAATTAATATCAGATCTTGCTCTATTATCTTGTTCCTTTCTTCCAATCATATTCTTTCGTTCTTATCAATTTAAATAAAGTATAAAACTCAATTATGTTATATTAGAAATGAGAAATTGATATTAGGACTGCTTTGATAGTCATTTCACTCCGGTGGAAATTTGATTGACTGTCTATATTCGTTTTCCGATGGTTTATAGCCCTCAATTCTTGTAATGGTTGGAACTCTCAGCCGGATACTCCTTCCATCGGACTAGGACCTCCATTATGAGACCTTCGTAAGTGCCTGCGAGCCTGGGATTCCCACTAGGACGCCGGGTAGGTTGTACCTCAAGTCTTGCACCTGTGAACTTGACTGGATCGCTTGCTTGTCTCTGCTCAGATTCATGGCCCATATGGAACCGTTCGAGTCCCTACGCAGCCTGGATCTGACCGTTGATTTATAAGCGGCTTATATCGGACCATTGTATACCATTTGAGTGGCCCGATTAAGACCGCGTATCACTGGCTAAATGCCAAGTCTTGATGGTTGATTATCCTTGATTGTTCTTCGACCAGGCCCTGTTAAGTCGACCCAGAAAGCCTCTAGGCTGACCTAAGAATCATGGGCTGAACCCTGGTTATGTTCCACCATCCCTATGGTGGCCTAGGAGCCCTTTTTGGGTAACTTTCTCTATCCTGCTTGGCCCAGTTACTGAACGGCCAAGACTGGACCGTTTAGTTACTGGAGCGGACTATCGTCTGACCGCTAAATTGTTGCGCGGCCCAATCTAGCCCGTGTAACCTTCATCATGGGCTCCTTTTCTTCTTGCATTGGATGGCTCTTTGTGGACCGCCTAGTTCGGTTCAGCGGCCCAATTTTGGACCGTTCTTTTATAGCGCGGCCCATTTTAGATCGTGTACCCACTTAGCTTCGACTGGGTTGTTCTTCAGCCCACTTGTAGATGTGAAAAGTATGTAGAGTGGTGTCACAAGTCACATAGGCAAGCATATGTGCGTAAGTGATAACATATTGTGCATATCAAGTGAACATCATGAACATGTGACTATGTAAACATGGTAGCATGATCATACAGCAAGACAAAAGCGATAAAAGATGTAAAAGAATACCGTGATCGCCACCAAGGAATGACAACGCCAAAAGAATATAAAATACTAAGTGCGTTGTGTACCTTGGAAAAAGAGGATGATCGCGCTCAATATCAAGATGCGGGGACTATGCGGATTACCTCTCCTTGCCTTCCAGTCGGCTAGAAGGTAAGGGCCTCACTTTCCATACTTTCCTGCGAAACAAACACAAAACAAGAGGCAAAACCCATTAGAAAATGCCTCCTGCCTTCTGCAAAAACGATATAGCAAATAAGCCCCAAGGGATTGTGTTTCACGATCGGACAAGGGCGGCTATGTATACACATGAGAAAGCAATCCATAAAGACATATTAGCCCATGAGAAACCCACTCAAACCAACACCCAAACATGCATAGTAGCCCTAAGGGTATATGGGTAAAAACGCACTTCAATCGGATCAAGAAATGTGGGTTTCGAAACCAATCCGGAAAACCACAATCCAGACGAACCATAGAAAGTGTCGACTCATGGAGTCGACATTTTTCTCAACTCATTATGTCCCATTATATAAAAACAGGACCCGGGTGAAAGTGTCGACTCATAGGGTCGGCACTTTTCACCAGAGGTTCTATTTTCTTTGAAAACAGACCTCCGGCCTGTAAGTGTCGACTCTAGCAGTCGACACTTGCAACCAGAAGTGTCCAGCCAGCAAGCTGGCTAGAAAGTGTCGACTCCTAGAGTCGACACTTTCTGTCTAGACATGCGAAACAACGCAGCAGACAGAACATAACAAAATAAGTGTCGACTCTATGAGTCGACACTTTTCCTGACAGAAATGAAAACTCAATTAAACTCAATTGAAACCTCAAACATATTAAGGACCAATAAAACACCATTAAACCTCATTCATAAACAATAGAATGACATGCAATGAGGGGACTTAAAAACATAAATCAAACCAGGTTTTGAAAGAAAGTTTAGGAATCAAAGTAAGCATGATGCATCAAGAAGCTCTATTTAATAAAGGGCAATTAAGCAACCAAATAAACTCCAAGGCCAAGATACATGAAACAACCCAATCTTGGCACTTGGAAAACCATATTAACATGAACTTATACCAAGGATCCAAGGGATTGTAATAAGAGTGGAAGCTTACCATGGATTCAATATTTGTGGGCATTTAAGAGCCTGCACTTACAAGAAATTCACATTAGTACAATGCCACTCCAAGTTCATATAGCAAGCAAATCAAGTTCAGTCTCATATTTCCAAAACCATGCAATGAAGATATGAAAACCATCAAGACTTTTTCCAATGAGGTACATCAAAGTTGACATGAATATCTTGATAGCTACAAGACCCCAAGAGATATAAGCATGACGGCAATTTGTAAAGCAGTGAAGTGAATTCAAATTGCCATGTATTACCAACACATGAACTTAGATCAACCCAAATACATGAAGGATGAATTAATCCCAATTCAACAAAAGCCAATGAAGGTGTGTTGAGCATATTGAATTTCAAACCTATGAAAATAATTCATGAATCATGAGCAGCCGAATTGATCATTTAAGGAACATGCTTTATCAAGCCAGTATCAGACCAATAACCAGCAGTCATTCAAGACCATTTGAAATAGCATGAAAAATCATATCATCAAGATCCACATGGATTATAAATGCAGTCCAGAGCAAATTGAGCCTCCACAACCATGGACAGCAATACCAAAACACAATGTTTTCACATGTTAGCAAGTTTATCATCAAGATGCCATTAAACATAAAACACACAATTTATTAGAGTCATCAAAACCATTGTCAAAGACAAGGAGGGGCGCACAGAACTCAAAAAATAATGCTAACGATAGGGTAGCAACCCACAGTTAAATTAGAATCTATGGAAGGTAAATTAATATCAGATCTTGCTCTATTATCTTGTTCCTTTCTTCCAATCATATTCTTTCGTTCTTATCAATGTAAATAAAGTATAAAACTCAATTATGTTATATTAGAAATGAGAAATTGATATTAAGACTATTTTGACTGTTATTTCACTCCGATGGAAATTTGACTGACCGTCTATATTCATTTTTTGATGATTTATAACCCTCAATTCTTGTAATGGTTGGAACTCTCCGTCGGATACTCCTTCCATCGGACTAGGACCTCTATTATGAGACCTCCGTAAGTCCCCGCGAGCCTGGGATTCCCACTAGGACGCTTGGTAGGTTGTACCTCAAGTCCTACACCTGTGAACTCGACCGGATCGCTTGTTTGTCTCTGCTCAGATTCATGGCCCATATGGAACCGTTCGAGTCCCTACGCGGCCTGGATCTGACCGTTGATTTATAAGCGGCTTATATCGGACCATTGTATGCCATTTGAGCGGCCCGATTAAGACCGCGTATCACTGGCTAAATGCCAAGTCTTGATGGTCGATTATCCTTGATTATTCTTCGACCAGGCCCTGTTAAGTCGACCCAGAAAGCCTCTAGGTTGACCTAAGACTCGTGGGCTGAACCCTAGTTCAGTTCCACCGTCCCTATGGTGGCCTAGGAGTCCTTTTTCGGTAGCTTTCTCTATCCTACTTGGCCCAGTGACTGAACGGCCAAGACTGGACCGTTTAGTTACTGGAGCGGACTATCATCTGACCGCTCAATTGTTGCGCGGCCCAATCTAGCTTGTGTAACCTTCATCATGGGCTCCTTTTCTTCTTGCATTAGACGGCTCTTTGTGGACCGCCTAGTTCGGTTAAGCGACCCAATTTTGGACCGTTCTTTTGTAGTGCGGCCCATTTTAGATCGTGTACCCACTTAGCTTCGGCTGGGTTGTTCTTCGGCCCAGTCATCTTTGCACGGCCCAATGTGTGACCGTTCTATCTTAAGCGGCCCAATATTGACCTCGTACCTTCCAGCTTTCTGAAAGTTGATGTTTTCATGGTTTTGATTGTGTGAGCTGCTCTAGCCTATCTAGGCTATGGTACCTCTAGTTGGGACCTATTGTTAGGTCTATTGATGACATTATCAATTCTAAGTCATTTCCTTGAATGGCTTTTCCTCTCGATTAAGGAGCTTATTGTTTGGAATCTCAAGAAAATCAATATTCTTATGCGCTTTACCTTGATTACATGAACTTGATCTTGGGACTCTTGACCATTAAACATTGTGGATGTCTATATTTCGTGGGATCTATGATCCAAGCAAATCAATGTCAAGGCAAACACATTAAAGGGCCCAGTCTGGTCCTGGGAGGTGCACCCAAAAAGTATTTGATCCCCGGGCAGGTGAATGACTAGGTGTGGCATTTGGCACCGGTACTATCTAGGGTCTTGGGTCTACGACATTCCACACTCTTGTGAAACTTGCTATACTTGCTTGAAAGCCGGAAGTGCTTGCTTGCATGACTCGACTTGACTTGACTTGATATATGGCCATTCACTTGAAGTTCTGATTACTTGCTCTTGCTATTGTGACTTGCAATATTTATCGTGCTAGTTACCTTGTTATCATGCTTAATTATTTTCTCGCGTTATCCATGCATTCATGAAATGGTTAATTACGTAAACTATGTCTGATGATAGAGTGTAATTCCTACTGAGCTTCTTGCTCACCCATACTTTTCAACCATTTTCAGGTAACGCGGTAGATGGAACGCTTGCGATTGGTATTGGGACAGCGTGATCGAGTGAACCCGGAGCTTTAGAGACCCGAGTCTGTCCTTTTTATTTTCTTGAGTCTAGATAGTATAGTGAGTGTGGTCATTTTCTCTTCTTTTTGTCTTTTATTGAGTACAAATTGTAATTTAAATTTTCAATCATCAATAAAAATATAGTTTTAACAAATTAGTATGGCCTCCATGTGTCTAATTGTGTTTATTTATTCTGCTCTTGCTATCATGACTGTTTCGTTGTACGTTCCGAACACTGCTTCCCGCTACTGTCGGTTCGGGGCGTGACAGAAGTGGTATCAGAGCCTTGGTTGTTGAGTCCTAGGTTCTTGCATGTAAGTATATTACCCTAAATAATAGGCCGTGTCATCCTTGTCATTCCTTTTGTCACCTCGTGAGATTGGATAGTGCTTCGGGTTAAGTAATAAAATATATGTAAGATTGCGTAGCACGACGCGTAAGGGTAATAAAAATTTAACCTTATAATTATTTTTACAGGTAGCTAAGCTCCTTTTTGACATGAAGGCAAGAGGGTCTACGAATAAGCTAAGGTTCGGTTTCTCCAGAAGGTGGCGAGTCCATCGTAAAAAGGTCCAGAGTAATAAGAAGAAAAAGAATAACATTTCGCAAATGAAATGTTTTCATTGTCACAAATTTGGTCATCTAATCAAGGAGTGCTGGCGAAGGAGCGGAGCGTGTCTTCGTTGCGAAAATAAAGATCATGTAATGGCTAGTTGCCCTAAGCTACTTCTACAAGCAAATTGGGACTGATTTCTATCAAATGAAGAACTTTATATAAGGTATCGTTCTCCCTTATCTTTAACTATAGTTAAAATTCTTTTACATTCCATTAGTTGTATGATTACCATGTTATTTTGTAAATAACTAATGACGATTGACGAATTTAGGGACCAAATTCCTTAAAGTGGGGGAGGATGTAACACCCCGGTTAAATAATAAAATATAAAAGTAAAAATTTGAAATATGTATTTGAATTAAAGTTATTTCCTTGCTATTTTTATGATTTTTTTAATTAAAGAATATTGTTTATTTTTGAAAGCGGCCAAATTATGTCAACCAAAAGAAATAATTATTTTTCGGGAATGACCATAAAAAGAATTTCATATTTCATAATGCAATTGAATTTTTTACAATAATCTGAATTTAATATTTTTTTATATAACCGAGACCAAGGGAAAGGCATTGGAGACTGCACAATTTGTGTTAGATCCACCAATGATCCCTGGCCCTAATTTTATTGATTTCTAAAGGGATATATACAACAGAACCTCGGGGCATACCCCTACAATTGAAACAAGAAAGAATCCAGAGAAAAGAGAAGACATGAAGTGATTTATCTCCTCCAGCTAGGTAGGCCTGCAGCATCAACAATGGCACACCCACGGGCTTTCCTTGGGAGTTCTTTCCAACTTCTGAAGTCCTTGTTGGATCGGGTGAAACAGGCTAAGGATGCCAAAGCATCAGCAACTGTGTTTCCTTCTCTGTATATGTGTTGAATATTCCACCTATTTTTGTTAATTATCTCGATGATTTCTTCCCACCATTTCAGAATTCTCCAAGGTGGGCGGGCATTAGACTGAATCATCATGACAAGAGTGTTGGAATCAGAGTAAATGGTAGCGTTAGATATCCCACTCTTTACCAGAATTCTAAGCCCATCAAGTAGAGCTCTTGCGTCAGCTACCATGTTGCTTCCCATTACATAGTAGTATGAGAAACCATGGATTATTTCACCTCTGCTATTTCTAATACAACCCCCTCCTGCAGCATGACCCGGGTTACCTTTTGCGGCCCCATTCACATTTAAAGCATGCCCATTGGAAGGACAAAGCCACCGGATGATCTTAGGTGGTTTTTCTTTAGTACTGTATGCTAGCCTGAGGTGTTCCAGTACTTCCCTTTCCTTAGCAGTCGGGTTCTTGCTGAACTTGGTCTTCACCATAGAGTATTCCATTTGCCTTAGAATTCTCTGCTGCATCACCTTGGAAGAGGTTCCCTTGTCTTCAAACCTTAGCTTGCATCGGGCCTTCCATATCTCCCATAGTATGTGTATCATTGAATGGATAGCTACATACCCAAACGGAGATTTGTTGTCAGTTGTTCTTATTATGTCCCAGCAGAAACCTGTGACAGTGTTAGGGGTTCTGCAACGGGAGTCAAAAAGAATCCTAAAGTATTGCCACAGAGGTGCTGCAAGTTGACTTTCCATAAATAAATGATTTATACTCTCCTCATTATTGTTGCTGTTGCAGCAGACACATTTAGATGGAAGTTGTATTCCTCTGTGCTTTATTGTACAGTCTACAGGGATAGCAAGATGGAGGATCCGCCAACAAAACATAGAGGCTCTTGGGGTTATGTAAGGACCCCACAATTTTTTTAGGGGAGGTCTTTTTATCCCTTGTGATCTAAGAGCTTCATAACAGGATTTGCTAGAGAAATTTCCATCTGTATTGGCAGCCCACACACACATATCAGTCTTCCGGTTCAGCTGCAATTATCCCATGGTTTTGGCAGTGTGATGTGGGATGTAATTCCATGCTGTGTGGTTTGGGTTCAGTACAACTTCCCTTAAGGTAACCTTCTCGGTGTTGATATTTGGAGCCAACTCAGTGCCACACCAGTTATCTTTCAAAACATCTATGGTGTTGCCACCCATAGGGATCCATCTAGTGTTAGATAACACAATTTGTTTGGCAGTGATGAATGTGTCCTTTCTAACACCTGCGGGGAAAGGCTTGTCAATAGAGTTTAGATGACCTTTGATATATTTTGAGTAAGCAAACTTGGACCATAGAGAGTTGCCCTTCATAATTCTCCATAGTTGCTTGACTACCATGGATAGTTGGATGTGCTGTAAGCTCTTTATACCAAGACCACCTTCCTCTATCGGTTTGGTGATCCTATCCCAAGAGACCCAATGGTGCTTCGGACCGTCTGTGCCACTCCAGAAAAAATTTGCACACAACTTATTTATCAGACCAATGATGGTTGCTGGAAGGCAGGAGGCACTTGCAGTGTAGATGGGTATTGATTGTAAGACTGAGTTTATTAAACATCTCCTTCCTGCTTGGGACAGATATTTGGATTTCCAGCTTTCAAGCCTGGCACATATTTTATCAAGCAGGTACTTTTAGTGGGATATTCTTTTCCTCCCTTCATAAAGAGAAACTCCAAGGTATGACTGCAGCCCACTTTTATGTTGGAATCCTGAGGTGTCTGAGATTCGTTTGATGGCTGCTGCAGATGCCTTGTGAGATATTATGAAACTGCTCTTGCAATTGTTGACTTTCTGCCCCGAGGAGTCTTCATAATTTCTAATGAAATCCATCAATTTTTTGATGTTTTTAGCCATCCCATTTATAAAGATCAGGGTGTCATCAGCATATAGGAGGTGTGCTATCTGTTGACATCCTCTTGGCACCTGGTAGGCCTGCACCTGTCCTGTATCAGAAAGCCAAGAAATGCCCCTGCTCAGAGCTTCTTCAGCAATTATAAATAGTGCTGGGGCCAGGGGGTCACCCTGTCTAACCCCTCTTGTTGATTTGAAAAAGCCTGTGGGTGATCCATTGTACAGAACTGAGAACCAGCAGTTACTTAGCAGCATGGATATCAAGGAACAGAATCTGTTGGAAAATCCAAATGATTTCATGACACCTAGCAAGAAATCCCATTCTAGCCTATCATAGGCTTTAGCCATATCAAGCTTTAGAATGATATTGTTACCTCGTACTTTCCTCCCCAAATCTGTCATCAATTCCGACGCTAAAGAGATGGTATCAGCTATGTTTCTTCCTTTCACAAAAGCACCTTGATTGTCAGAGATAATGAGAGGTAGTATCTCTACCAGTCTGTTGCTTATGATTCTAGATATAATTTTGTATGAAAAGTTGCATAGACTTATGGGTCTCATATCAGTGAAAGATGTAGGAGAGGCCACTTTAGGGATCATGGCAATTAGCGAGGAGGTTGTACCTTTCGGCAAGGGCATACCCTTGAAGAAACCCTGGACAGCTTGAATAACATCATTGGAGATAATTTCCCAGCATGTAACAAAGAACTTCCCTGTATACCCATCAGGTCCCGGGGCACTGTCAGGTGCCAGGGAGTGAACTGCCTCCTTGATTTCTCCCTCATCAGGAACAGCTGTGAGTGCATTGTTATCCTCTTCAGCTATAACACAAGGGATATGCTCCAAGATGTCTGCCTTTATTTGGTGATCAGTAGAGGAGAATTGCTTTTGGAAGAATTCCACCGCTTTAGCTTTCATCACTGATTCTTCCTCGCACCATTCACCATTGTCAAGTTTAAGCTTGTGGATTGTCATTCTGGTTCTTTTTTGCTTTACTAGGAGATGGTAAAATTTAGTATTTCGGTCTCCCATTTGCAGCCAATTGACTCTAGCTTTTTGACCCCAATAAATTCCCTCCTGATGAAGGCATCTTCTTACTTCTGCTTGAGCAATTTGTAGTGATATTCTGTTATTCTCAGAAGGGTCAATATCAAAAGCAGATTCTGCCAAGAGAACATCCTCCTCTGATTTAGCTTTCCTTTTGAAAATATTCCCAAATTTCTCCTTGTTCCACTGCTTAATTATAGGTTTTATGGTTTTGAGCTTGTGCTGAAGTCTATAGCCAGCATTGTGATGATTCGAAACAGCAGACTCCCAAGCATTTTTCACTATGGAATTGAAGCTCTCATCTTCTAGCCACATATGTTGAAATACAAATCTGTTGGGACCAGGGTTTAGTTGGGGATGATACAAAAGTAAGGGAGAGTGATCAGAGGGTTCTCTCATCAAATGTTTGATAGTTATGTCAGGGGCTCTCTCCACCCATATATCGTTGATGAGAACTCTGTCCAATCTGGCTTTGATATTACTTGAGCCAATCTGATTATTTCACCAGGTGTAAGGACTACCCACATAGCCAGCATCCAACAGCCCTTTCAGAGCAACAAAGCCTTAAAAATCTGTCATTGAATTTATGAAGCCCATAGTACCTCCCTTTTTTTCCTCAAGTGATAAGACTGCATTAAAGTCACCTCCCAGGATCCATGGCAGGTTTGTTCCTCCTCCGAATTGTGTAAGTTTTTCATACAACTCCTTTCTGATAGCCACACTACAGGAGGCATAAACAAATGTTGCCATACATTCAGTGCAGCCTGCACTTTGCATCTGCACAGTAAGGAATTGTGGGTGTTGTTGGACAACCGAAACTGAATAAGATTATTTCCAAAATAGCCAAATTTTTGAGTTGTCATCCTGATTCCCACAGGCATGGTCAAATTTAATTCTAAGCCTGATTTCTTCTATTCTTTCTACAGGTATTTTTGGTTCAATAATGCAAACCATCTGAACATCATTCCACACAATATGGTTTTTTAAGCTTCTCATAGATTTAGCATTACCAATGCCCCGAATATTCCAAATTAGTATTGATCCAATCATTGAGAAAGGGAAAAAAGTTGAGTACCACCAGCTAGGTGCTTGGCTTTAGCCCTTGTCATGGGTTGTAACATTTCATTCCTTGGATGTTTTATACTACGATCTGAATTCTCAGAGTTAACTTTCCCTTGATCAATATCAAATGAGACATCCTGCATGAAAATATTCTCGGCATTAGATTGCTCTGCCACAGTCAATTCCCCAACTTCTGGGGTGAAGGATGAAAGCATTTTATTGACTTCGAGAATATTGTTGCTGCCCATGACAAATTGGTTCTGTTGTCTTTCACTCTGTCTGGTGTCTATGTACAGACCCACAGCATCATCTTTATTACCCATCATAGCACTTTCATCTGCTGCAGTTGTGACTGTAGTTTTATCTGATCCTGGTCCATATTCCTTGCATTTTATAGCATTCCCCTTAGACAAACTTACATCAAGATGTCCTTGATGCACGGAACTATTTGTCTGTCTTGTATCACTTGAATGGTCTGTGAATTCAGAACTGTCTGACAAGATTTGGATTGAAGGGTGCTCTGAATCTTTATCCTGCTGTTGGTTTAGAGACACATTGCTACTCTCTAGCAGTACATTTTCCGTTATAGCAGTGGAGTGTACTTGAACAGCATTAGAGTTTTGGGCATGAATAGCTAAATCCTTTGTCTTCCCCGGCTCTATACTTTCTTTACCTTTGGGAATATCATACTTATTTCTCACTGAGGCATCATGTCGACCACCATGTGGGTTAGTTACCCTGGACAATATCCTTTTCCTACCTTGCATTGTTTCAGTATCTTTCTGAGTTTGATTGATTACCTTAGTTCCCAATTTCCTTTTGCATTCGTCCTCCACATGTCCAAGTTTGTGACACAGCTTGCACAAGTGTGGGACTCTATGATAATTCACAGTCTGCCAAAATCCTGTCCCATCCATGTCTATCCACATTCTTTCTTTCCTTGGGGCAGAGAGATCAAGCTCGACACATGCTAGAGCCTCGGACGTATCAGTCATTGCTATGGTTTTATCATGTATCTGCAGCACCTGACCAAAATTCCCTATAATTGATTTCATACAGTCCTCATGAAATAGATTAGTAGGTAGCCTCGAAAATCCTAACCAGACTGGGGCAGACGTAGGATCTGCATCAAAATCAAAATCCGGTTTCCATCTGAAGAATCTGAATAAGTATCCCTTTATGTATAGATTCTTCTGCAGCAAGAGCTTTAGAAAATCATCTTCACTACCGAGCCTTATGAGCACATGTCTTTGATTAAGCCTGCTGATGACGAAATCTGAGGACAAAGACATTCTCTGCGTAAGACAGGATTTGATCTCAGGGAAGGCTGGTCTACCGTAAGAGCACTTTGCTATGATGGCATGGCATAGACTCTGGGTTGAAGCTTGGATGTCTGCCTTCGTGAAAAAGACTGCTGGTTCTCCTTGGTCTGTAAAACCCGGTGCCTTCAGCGGAATGGTAACCTTTGCTTTCTGATTCGAAGCCAACAACGTTTGAGCATACGTCCTTCGAGATTCCATGGGCAGCGGCAACAGAGATGCACCTGCAGTGGAGCCATCAGAGCAAGGACCGGGGGGAGGGGGGGTCTGCCCCCCTCCCCGGGCAGGGCTGACGAAGCCCAAAACTTGGCTCGGCGGCTGGTCTCTCCGGCGGCTACAAACATACATTAGCGTACTTTGTCTTAATCTGAATTTAATATATATATATTAAATTAATGTGATTTCACCCGTAGGCTAAAGTTTTGACTAATTTCTAAAAATATGAAAAAATTATATTCTTGTAGAAAATGAAGTGTTTAACAATATTGTCAACTGGGCCGACCCCTAATAAAAATATAATGAGGTCGAATTAAAGAGGTTTTTAGTCCAAAATTGTTATTCTTTATAGCCCAACCTTAATCGATCAAATTTGAGCCCAGTTCTCAACCAATCGAGCACAAACCAGGCCCATTTGATAGGTTTACCCTAGAAGCCCATCTTCCTTTTGAAAACCCTAACTCTAGAGCCTTCTATTGGCTGTGGCGGCGTTGATTAGGTGGAAGAATCGAGCTTTTCGCCGATTTTAATCCCTTGGACTCTTGAGACTAATTCGATCTGTAGGAACCTTCTTAGACCCTATAAATAGAGGGCTTTCGACCCCCTGGCTATTTGCTCCCCAGCCAGCGGCGTGACCTAGGGTGGCCGATCGAGAGCGAATTTGGGTGAGGATCGGAGGCGTGTTTGCGGATTAGGGTTTCGGGCATCTTCCTCCTTCTTCTTCGATTAAGGTAGGTTTCTCTTAGGCCCAACCTAATTAACTAACATTATTGTATAGAGCTCGTTTGTAGCTTTAATTTGAATCTATTTTGCCCAATTTGTGCTTTCTATATCATGTATATTTCTAGTTTTATGAAATGCATGTGATTAAGGTTTGTATCATTCTTTCCGCTTGATTTAGGTAGGCTTATCATAGTTAAATCCCTGAATTGATCATGCTATGTTGTGTATTTTTAAGTCCTCTTTCCAGTGATAGCTTATTGCCCAATTTTTATGTGTCGTACGATGAGTATTTAGTCGTCTTATGGAACCCTAGCCGAGCTCGTTGGAAGTCGAGCGTGGCGTCATTAGCGCGGTACAACATAAACCGCTTTGTTTTGAACTGCCCCTCGATAGACCGTGTGGTCGATATCGACGGCCAATTTTGACCGCCGAATTGCTCTTGCGTTTAAATTCTTCTTGAACAGGACGGGCATGTCCAGACCGTTCACGAAGCCCCGCGGCACTAGATAAACCGATCAGGCCCAGTCTGACCTTCGGGCCAGCTTGACCTGCACGGCCTATTGACCGACCGCTGAGGCCCATTGAGCGGTTCTTGGCAGACCATTCTGTCATGCAAAATTGTTTTGAATCTTGTTTTAAGCATGACTACTTCTGATTAAATAATGCTAATGATAGGGTAGCAACACACAATTAAATTGGAATATATGGAAGATAAATTCATATCAGATCTTGCTCTATTATCTTGTTCCTTTCTTCCAATCATATTCTTTCGTTCTTATCAATTTAAATAAACTATAAAACTCAATTATGGTATATTCGAAATGAGAAATTGATATTAGGACTGTTTTGACAGTCATTTCACTCCGGTGGAAATTTGATTGACCGTCTATATTCGTTTTCCGATGATTTATAACCCTCAACTCTTGTAATGGTTGGAACTCTCCACCGAATACCCCTTCCGTCGGACTATTCATTATGAGACCTCCGTAAGTCCCCGCGAGCCTGGGATTCCCACTATGACGCCGGGCAGGTTGTACCTCAAGTCCTGCACCTGTGAACTCGACCAGATCGCTTGCTTGTCTCTACTCAGATTCATGTCCCATAAGGAACCGTTCGAGTCCCTACGCGGCCTGGATCTGACCGTTGATTTATAAGCGGCTTATATCGGACCGTTGTATGCCATTTGAGCGGCCCGATTAAGACCAAGAATCACTGGCTAAATGCCAAGTCTTGATGGTCGATTATCCTTGATTGTTCTTCGACCAGGCCCTGTTAAGTCGACCCAGAAAGCCTCTAGGCTGACCTATGAATCGTGGGTTGAACCCTGGTTCAGTTCCACCATCCCTATGGTGGCCTAGGCGCCCTTTTTGGGTTGCTTTCTCTATCCTGCTTGGCCCAGTTACTGAACGGCCAAGACTGGACCATTTAGTTACTGGAGCGGACTATCGTCCGACCGCTCAATTGTTGCGCGACCCAATCTAGCCCGTGTAACCTTCATCATGGGCTCCTTTTCTTCTTGCATTGGACGGCTCTTTGTGGACCACCTAGTTCGGTTCAGCGGCCCAATTTTGGACCGTTCTTTTATAGCGTGGCCCATTTTAGATCGTGTACCCACTTAGCTTCGACTGGGTTGTTCTTCGGCCCAGTCATCTTTGCACGGCCCAGTGTGTGACTGTTCTGTCTTAAGCGGCCCAATATTGACCGTGTACCTTCCAGCTTTCCGAAAGTTGATGTTTTCATGGTTTTGATTGTGTGAGCTGCTCTAGCCTATCCAGGCTAAGGTACCTCGAGTTGGGACCTATTGTTTGGTCTATTGATGACATTATCAATTCTAAGTCATTTCCTTGAATGACTTTTCCTCTCGATTAAGGAGCTTATTGTTTGGAATCTCAAGAAAATCAATATTCTTATGCGCTTTACCTTGATTACATGAACTTGATCTTGGAACTCTTGACCATTAAACATTGTGAATGTCTAGATTTCATGGGATCTATGATGCAAGCAAATCAATGCCAAAGCAAACACATTAAAGGGCCCAGTCTCGTCCTAGGAGGTGCACCCGAAAAGTACTTGATCCCCGGGGGAGGTGAATGACTAGGTGTGACATTTGGCACCGATATTATCTAGCGTGTTGGATCTACGACAATCCACACTCTTGTGATACTTGCCATACTTGCTTGAAAGAAGGAAGTGCTTGCTTGCATGACTCGACTTGACTTGACTTGATATATGGCCATTCACTTGAAGTTCTGATTACTTACTCTGGCTATCGTGACTTGCAATATTTATCGTGCTAGTTATCCTGTTATCATGCTTAATTATTTTCTCGCGTTATCCATGCATTCATGAAATGGTTAATTACGTAAACTATGTCTGATGATAGAGTGTAATTTCTACTGAGCTTCTTACTCACCCCTACTTTCCAACCCTTTTCAGGTAATGCGGTAGATGGAACGCTTGCGATTGGTATCGGGACAACGTGATCGAGTGAATCCGAAGCTTTAGAGACCCGTGTCTGTCCTTTTTATTTTCTTGAGTCTAGATAGTATAGTCAGTGTGGTCATTTTCTCTTCTTTATGTCTTTTATTGAGTCCAAATTATAAATTTAAATTTTCAATCATCAATAAAAATATATTTTTATCAAAGTAGTATGGCCTCCATGTGTCTAATTATGTTTATTTATTATGCTCTTGCTATCATGACTATTTCGTTATACGTTCCGAACACTGCTTCCTGCTACTGTCGGTTCGGGGCGTGACATAAGTGGTATCAGAGCCTTGGTTGTTGAGTCCTAGGTTCTTACCTGTAAGTATAGGTTACCCTAAATAATAGGCCGTGTCATCCTTGTCATTCCTTTTGTCACCTCGTGAGATTGGATAGTGCTTCGGGTTAAGTAATAAAATATATGTAAGATTGCGTAGCACGACACGTAAGGGTAATAAAATTTTAACCTTATAATTATTCTTACAGGTAGCTAAGCTCCTTTTTGACAT
This sequence comes from Amorphophallus konjac, assembly GCA_022559845.1. NCBI lineage: Eukaryota > Viridiplantae > Streptophyta > Magnoliopsida > Alismatales > Araceae > Amorphophallus > Amorphophallus konjac. Next base: position 96,305 of record JAHNEJ010002444.1, read on the forward strand.
GAAAGCAAGAGGGTCTACGAATAAGCTAAGGTTCGGTTTCGCCAGAAGGTGGCGAGTCCATCGTAAAAAGGTCCGGAGTAATAAGAAGAAAAAGAATAATCTTTCGCAAATGAAATATTGTCATTGTCAGAAATTTGGTCATCTAATCAAGGAGTGTTGGCGAAGGAGCGGAGCGTGTCTTAGTTGCGGAAATAAAGATCATGTAATGGCTAGTTACCCTAAGCTACTTCTACAAGCAAATTGGGACTGATTTCTATCAAATGAAGAATTTTATATAAGGTATCGTTCTCCCTTATCTTTAACTATAGTTAAAATTCTTTTACATTCCATTAGTTGTATGATTACCATGTTATTTTGCAAATAACTAATGGCGATTGATGAATTTTGGGACCAAATTTCTTAAAGTGGGGGAGGATGTTACACCCCGGTTAAATAATAAAATATAAAAGTAAAATTTTGAAATATGTATTGGAATTAAAGTTATTTCCTTGCTATTTTTATGATTTTCTTAATTAAAGAATATTATTTATTTTTGAAAGCGGCCAAATTTTGTCAACCAAAAGAAATAATTATTTTTCGGTAATGACCATAAAAATAATTTCATATTTCATAATGCAATTGAATTTTTCACAATAATCTGAATTTAATATATATATATATATATATTAAATTAATGTGATTTCACCCGTAGGTTAAAGTTTCGACTAATTTTTAAAAATATGGAAAAATTATATTCTTGCAGAAAATGAAGTGTTTAACAATATTGTCAACTGAGCCGACCCCTAATTAAAATTTAATGAGGCCGAATTAAAGAGATTTTTAGTCCAAAATCATTGTTCTTAATAGCCCAACCTTAATCGATCAAATTCGAGCCAATTTCTCAACCAATCGAGCCCAAACCAGGCCCATTTGATAGGTTTACCCTGGAAGCCCATCTTCCTTTCGAATACCCTAACTCTAGAGCCTTCTATTGGTGGTGGCGGCGTGGCTTAGGTGGAAGAACCGAGTTTTTCGCCGATTTTAATCCCTTGGACTCTTGAGACTAATTCGATATGTAGGAACCTTCTTAGACCCTATAAATAGAGGGTTTTCGACCCTATGGAACCCTATTTGTCTCCCCAACAGGCGGTGTGACCTAGGGTGGCCGATGGAGAGCGAATTTGGGTGAGGATCGGAGGCGTGTTCGCGGATTAGGGTTTCGGGCGTCTTCATCCTCCTTCTTCGATTAAGGTAGGTTTCTCTCAGGCCCAACCTAATTAACTAACATGATTGTATAGAGCTTGTTTGTAGCTTTAATTTGAATCTATTTTGCCCAATTTATTCTTTCTATATCTTGCATATTTCTAGTTTTATGAAAGGCATGTGATTAGGGTTTGTATCGTTCTTTCCGCTTGATTTAGGTAGGCTTATCGTAGTTAAATCCCTGAATTGATCATGCTATCTTGTGTATTTTTAAGTCCTCTTTCCAGTGATAGCTTATTGCCCAATTTTTATGCGTCGTACGATGAGTATTTAGTCATCTTATGGAACCCTAGCCGAGCTCGTTGGAGTTCGGGCGTGGCGTCATTAGCGCGGTACAACATAAACCGCTCTATTTTTAACTACCCCTCGATAGACTGTGTGGTTGATATCGACGGCCAATTTTTGACTGCCTAATTGCACTTGCGTTAAAATTCTTCTTGAGCAGGACGGGCATGTCCAGACCGCTCACGAACCCCCGTGGCCCTAGATAAACCGTTCAGGCCCTGTCTGACCTTCGGGCCAGCTTGACCTGCACGGCCTATCGACGGACTGCTGTGGCCCATTGAGCGGTTCTTGGAAGACCGTTCTATCACACAAAATTTTTTTGAATCTTGTTTTAAGCATGACTAGTTCTGATTAAATAATGCTAACGATAGGGTAGCAACCCACAATTAAATTGGAATATATGGAAGATTAATTAATATTAGATCTTGCTCTATTATCTTGTTCCTTTCTTCCAATCATATTCTTTCATTCTTATCATTTTAAATAAAGTATAAAACTCAATTATGTTATATTAGAAATGAGAAATTGATATTAGGACTGTTTTGACAGTCATTTCACTCCGGTGGAAATTTGATTGACTGTCTATATTCATTTTTCGATGATTTATAACCCTCAATTCTTGTAATGGTTGGAACTCTCCGCCGGATACTCCTTCCATCGGACTAGGACCTCCATTATGAGACCTTCGTAAGTCCCCGCGAGCCTGGGATTCCCACTAGGACGCTGGGTAGGTTGTACCTCAAGTCTTGCACCTGTGAACTCGACTGGATCGCTTGCTTGTCTCTGCTCAGATTCATGGCCCATATGGAACCGTTCGAGTCCCTACGCAGCCTGGATCTCACCGTTGATTTATAAGCGGCTTATATCGGACCATTGTATACCATTTGAGTGGTCCGATTAAGACCGCGTATCACTGGCTAAAAGCCAAGTCATGATGGTTGATTATCCTTGATTGTTCTTCAACCAGGCCCTGTTAAGTCGACCCAGAAAGCCTCTAGGCTGACCTAAGAATCATGGGGTGAACCCTGGTTCAGTTCCACCATCCCTATGGTGGCCTAGGAGCCCTTTTTGGGTAGCTTTCTCTATCCTGCTTGGCCCAGTTACTGAACGGCCAAGACTGGACCGTTTAGTTACTGGAGCGGACTATCGTCCGACCGCTAAATTGTTGCGCGGCCCAATCTAGCCCGTGTAACCTTCATCATGGGCTCCTTTTCTTCTTGCATTGGACGGCTCTTTCTGGACCGCCGAGTTCGGTTCAGCGGCCCAATTTTGGACCGTTCTTTTATAGCGCGGCCCATTTTAGATCGTGTACCCACTTAGCTTCGACTGGGTTGTTCTTCAGCCTAGTTGTAGATGTGAAAAGTATGTAGCGTGCTGTCACAAGTCACATAGGCAAGCATATGTGCGTAAGTGATAACATAATGTGCATATCAAGTGAACATCATGAACATGTGACAATGTAAACATGGTAGCATGATCATACAGCAAGACAAAAGCGATAAAAGAGGTAAAAGAATACCGTGATCGCCACCAAGGAATGACAACGCCAAAAGAATATAAAATACTAAGTGCGTTGTGTACCTTGGAAAAAGAGGATGATCGAGCTCAATATAAGGATGCGGGGACTATGTGGATTACCTCTCCTTGCCTTCCAGTCGGCTAGAAGGTAAGGGCCTCACTTTCCATGCTTTCCTGTGAAACAAACACAAACAAGAGGTAAAACCCATTAGAAAATGCTAAGTGTAGAAATCTGCCCAAGTGCATAAAGTAGCATGAAAGATTGAGGGCAAACTTACCGGGGGAGGGTTTTTAACCCCTATGAAAGGGTGCAAACAATAGGTGTGTATATTGTGATGAGATTAACATGAAGAAATTGATTTAATATGCCATGATGAACATAGATAAACAAGATGCAAAAGTGCATGCCACAAGAAAAACTGTGCAAACAGTGTAAAGTGGGTGCAAAGACTGATGCAAACAGTAGGGCAACCGATGTCCAAATGAAAAGAAATTTGAGATGACAGAAGACTTGAGTGTTGTAAAGAAGTTGGAACAAGAATCACTCAAAAAGGAGGTCGGGACAGAAAGTTATGACACCGGAGATTTGACGAGAAATAGGACTGTGCAGAAAATTCAGAATAGTGCACAAAATGGGCTCAAAGAATGATGAATATCTCACAAGATAGAACACCAAAAGAGGAAAGAGTGGATGCTATGGAAATGTGGCAATGTTGTGGTGAAACTAGGGTAGAAAGGAGAGTTTAAAACGGGGAAGAGACTAGCGAAAAATAGGGTGGAAAACACAAGAAAATAGAGGGGTGCAGAACATGGGTGGAAAATGACTAAGTATAAAAACGGAATGATCAAGCAAAACTCATGGACAAAATATGCGTGAAGATGACAAGGTAATGAGCCCAAAACCAAGGAACACAAAGATTATACTTCCCTCTAGAGCCTGGAGTTGAAAGGGAGGATAAAGAGTGCCCCACGGCCTCGCACCGGTGACGCAAACATGCCCCCCGTCACAAGAAATCTGAGTTTCAGCAAAGTGCAGAACAGTGTGATGAAACCTCAAAAGTAGAGATTTAGAAGAGGGGGAAAAGATATGAGAAATAAGGCAAACATATAATGAAAACGAAGCTAATACTCCCCTCTTCAAGATGGAGTTGAGGGAGGACAAAAAGGATGAAGCATGACTCCGCACCGGCTTGATGAACAGGCCCCCGTCGCGAAGTTGTAGCAGAAAATCAGCAAACTGTGATGATTTGCCAAAAGTAGGGGCGAAGTTAGGAGGGCAAACGATGATGAAATCGAGCAAATAAGGAACCAAAACGAAGCTTATACTTCCTCTTCAGGCTAGGGTCGAAGGAGGATGAGAAAATTCGGCATGGCTTCGCCGTCGCCTTGAAAACATGCCCCCGTCGCACAGGAAATCTGGGCAGGTTTATATAGAAAAAGTGGTGAAACCCCCAACTTTCTCCCACGATTCCAGAAGATAGAGTCCACCAAATCTCGAGATCTCTGGATCATTCTCGAGATAATAGTCAAGATAAGGCGTAGGAACAAACATGACTCTTTTTGGTTGAAGATTGTGGAAGTTATGGCTCTTGGAAGAAGACTCTGGAACCTAATCTGCAGGGTTTTTTGGTTGCACGAAAAGCAAAAAAATCTGATATTGCGGCCACGATTCCAGGAGATATAGCGCATCAAATTTTGATTTCTATGAACCAAAGTAAAGATAACACAAAGGGCTAGAAGTAGGAAAAACGGGGATCAATTTGGATAAGTATTCTAGAAGTTATGGCCGCCGCAAGATAGCCACATCGCGCAGGTTCGTGGAGATAGAGTCCAGAGCAGGCTGGACTCTTATTGGATAAACGTTCGGACGACTGACCGTTAAGGGTTAAACGGTCGTCAACCGACCGTTTACAACAATGAACGGCCATTAACACGACCGTTTAAGGTAGACTTTGCGTGACTTTGGAAATTGGATTATATCTCCCAAACGGTGCAGAATTAGCAAAAGTGGTAGAAGGCAAAATTATAGATAACTCAAAAATGAACAACTTTTATGAAGAAAGTAAGATGAGAAAATGATCGAAAGAGAGAGAAAGTGGGGCTAGAACAGAGAGAGAAAATACCGGGACATAGGTGAACAGTGCAGTCTGCCGAAAAAATGTAAATAACTTGAAATCGGTGCAGAACTGGCCAATGACGTAGAAGAAGGAATTGTAGGGATTTAAAAGATGAACAACTTTGGTGAAGGACACATTTTGAAAAGAGGAAAGGAAGGGGGTGAAAAAGGACAATTTTCAAGACTACGCAACGAAAGGGGGCTGAATGCTTGAGGGAAGCCGGCCTAAATGGGCCGTAAGGCGACTTTGAAGGCCGGAAGGTGACAAGATAGGCTCCAGGGTTCTATGAAATAATGATCTCTAAGGTTCAAAAGGAATGGAATAATGAAATGGGCTCGAAATCCATCCAAGAAAGGCTCCAAAATAATGGGTAATTCGGGCATCAAAATGATGAATAAGAGAAATGACTCAACTTGCAGGCTAAAAACGGGTGTCAACAGATGCCCCTCCTTGATGTCCGCTTTGCAAGGGAGCAAGCGAAAGCGACGCGGAGGTGAAATGGAAAGGAGATGGAGCGAAAGTGACAGCGACGTGAAATGGAGATGAAGCGGAGATGAAGCGGAGAGAACTGATAAGCGGGCATCAAGGCAAAAGACACCCGTTTTAACCAACAAGCGACAGGAATTCTCCCGAAATCGCCGAACTAACCACCAGGACTGGATGACAAGAATGAGACATGTCTGGAGAACTAAACTAATAGGAAAAAAAGGAAGCACGACCAGGCTCATCGGGGACACAATCCACAGACAATGAGGGGGTCGGAAAGGAGCACAACGTAAAAAGCAAGAGAAATATAACTGAGATAAAATCCAGACATGAATCACACTGGCCAACCAGACCAAGCGGCAATATCAGAGAAATCGTTCAAATTCAGAGTGGAATAAAGATCTCTTATCCAAGAGACATGAAGTGCAACTAACCATTATTGAGGAGAAACCTTAAATGGATCACGAGACGTTAATGCTCAAAATATGACATGATGCATGCTGGGCTAAAATAAAGAAATCATCAAAACGAATGCAATGAAATTATAAAATAGAAAGTACTCGAGAATAGTATTGCTAGATTGGAACGATCAGGGTCAAGACACTATCCTCAACCACGGCGTGCGTGATAGAACCATCATTCCCTAATTTTCCCAACCTAACGGCCTATCCGATGATTAAAGATGTGCACCTAGATCATCATCATTTTTTTTAGAGGGGAACGTCAGATCCTGGAACACATGAATGACCAGCCGGTTCTCGAGATAATATAACAATATAGATACCATATAGTAATGCAACAATGAGTAGGGATAGAAGGTCATACCTGACTTACCTGTGCAGGCGAAATGGCATTTTTTTTGACTTTTATTTTCTGATTTTTTTTTCATATATAAGACAAATATGATAAACAAGCAAGTGTAAACATAGACAAAATAACATAACTATCAACTAAACGACAAACAACATGACATAACATAACGGTCAAATGAAATGGGAGACAATGCAACATAACATAACAAAGGCACACGAGCACATATGCAATGGCATGAACGAACAACATGCATGCATGAACACGGTGTGACAAGACAACAACGCGGTGGGATAACACACGGTTGGGACAAGAACATGGGACATAAAGGGGTGACTAACAACATGTGCAAGACAACTAACAACACTCGGTGAGAGATAAAACAACATGTGTGGGACAACACGGTGAGACATAAACACGTGACAGGGACACGGCGGGATAAAAGACATAAACAGATACGCCCTTCAATTAAAACCCAAGATCGGAATGAAGCAGAACTGCCAGGTTCATAAAGATATGATCATTGCAAACAAAAACTGAGAAGGACATGAGCTTCAGAATAGATCGAGAGAGTGGATCGAAGAAGGAAAGAACAGATCAAAGATGTGGACAGGAGGCAGAGCACAAAAATATAGCAAGGAACGCCTGCGTACTTGCAACCTGCACACTTAGCAAACAGATTACGTATCTGTCCTTAAAACAAATACAAATGTATGAAAAAGACATATTTTTTGGATTTTTATAATTTTTTTATTTTTATTTTGAAATTTTCAATAGTATTTCATTTTTCTAGATTTTTTGAAGTATTTGATTTTTTAGGTTTTTTGAAATATTTGAATTTTTTTTTTGAAATTTTGAAGTATTTGATTTTTTTGGATTTTTGATAATATTTGATTTTTTTGGATTTTTTGATTTTGACATAGCAATCTGCAGTACCTAAAGACGGGCTCAAATTACTGGCCAAGGATCGTCGTTCCGACCCCTCTCATTAAAGGCCTCCCTTAAGCAGGGCGTGCATATGAGGGTGGCTCGCCACAACCAACCGCTTCTAAAGAACGGTGCCCCTACTAAGGCCATACCCGGGATACAACCTAGCCTAAGAGGGAGAAGCAGAAGACAAATTGGAGACAAGATTCGTGCAGGATGGGAGATATCAAGGCTCGAATTCCTTCCAGAGCACTACCCCTCAAAGAGATAACCTGTTGCGCCGGGGCTTTGTGTCTTCGATTTTTAGACCTATATTTATCAGGCACGTACGTGACCGGGCTCATAACGTCCCGCGGGGAACTATACTGCCACTCTTGGCATGCCTTTGATTCATAATTTTGCATTGATTCATTTTCTCATTTTGGCAGCCCTTATTGGCCAGATATAGCATGAAAGCTCACTTTTGAGGGTCAAGACTGCCCCTATTTGAGACCTCTCTCGTATTAGGGAGTGCCTAGGTTGGTCATCTCATCCATCCATCTCTTGCCCCTACACTTGGCCGAGTAGAGAAGAGAAAACGCCTTCGTGCATACCCAAAGTATGGCCAAAGCAGCAACGGTGTTACACTAGAGAGATTGGCTATGGCTTGCCGTGTAGTGTGTGAAAAACCCATGATCAAAGGTCACCCTCAACGATCGGGGAATGAACTGGACTCCCAGCGCGGAGCTATCACCAGCCTAAGGATGCTGCAGAAGTGAACTCATCTTAAATGAACTAAGCAAATTTCTAAAAGCCACTTAACCATGTAAGGAACCAACGTTAATCTTAACAATGTGCAGGAGTAAATAAGTGATAATAATAGCATGTTCTTTGCATAAAATAAAGATACCTTGCAAATCCATGAAATGAAACTAGCATCCTGAAGCAATCGTGATCATCGAGCTTCGCACAGCACGAGCTTCATATTCCTTGCTTGACAGGAAGAAAGAGAGAGGATAGCAAAGGATTAAAGATTCCTCTACATGGAGGAGCGGCAGACATTAAACTAGACGAAGGAGGATAAAAAGGAAGAGAGACGAGGGCTTGAACTCCCTCGTTAAGGCACAGAGACCCTGATAACAAGGAACCCAATACAGAAGAAACCAGATTAGCTCAGATCAAGGCGGGCTAAAGCCTCGAAAACAACAAGAGAAAGGGCGAAGACCCCGAAATGGTGAAGAGGGGAGAATAGACAGACCATGAGAATATTGTGGAAAAGGTAAGGGGGAAGAGGAGTGATCATCCGACGTGGTCGGAGAAAAGGAACTAGGACCACTCGACAGAGTCAGGGAAGGAGAATGAGAGTCACCTGACAGGGTCGGGGAAAGAGAATGAGAAGTCAAACCTGAGGATACCGGGGGAGGAGAATCAGACATAGGCGGAGGCCGAGAATGGTGAGGAGATGGAAGGTCTGGAGGTTCCGGATAGGAAAAGGAAGAACGGGGATTCGCGGACCCGAGATGGGAGGAGAGAATCGTAGGGGGAGAATTAGGAGAGGGAAGATACACCACCCAGGGGTGGGAACCGAGCAGAAGAAATGATGAGTGAAATGAAGAAGAAGGAAGAGAAGTGGACCCTTGAGTGCACAATTGACGGCCCTTAAACTTACGCCGTCGCCTCTTCTTAGCTGATACTTCTTGAACATGGACTCGCCTGGCGTGGACTCGGACCTTCAGCCTTCTCAATCTGTAATACTTTCTCAAATAACAGGTCCACCTGACAGATGGCCTGGCCTGGTCATGAAGATGCAGCTTCATCAGGGCAGTTGCCCCTAGACACCCAGTGATAACAATAGTAGATGGACATTCTTGAACAACTAACTCCTCATAATGTTGAATATCATAAAACCATGGAGTCGTGTTACTTGGCACAAGTAGCATTAGATTTGGCAGCTCCACTCGGTAATCAGACTTGAAGCGTAACTCCCTTGCTAGAAGAGACGGGTGAAGCTGAGGGAGAGTAATACACGGCGTTGACATGACCGTCTTGCTAATAAACTGAGGAAGATTGCATAACAAGTGCAGAATATCCTCGAAAAATGTAGAAGATACGACCAATTTCCCCTTGAACATAGAACCCATAATCTGCTTGGCGGCCGTATGCGTTAGCACAACACGGGTAGAGAACTCTTCTTGGCCAGTGAACTGAATAGCCATGGAGCGAGGAGAAATAACAACATCGATAGTGAATCCTCCGGTGAGCAGTGAGATTGCCGCCGGCCTTGCTTGTGAAGAAACTGGCACTAGTGCAATGGAACTCTTCTTTGCAACCATTTCTGAAAATACAGGCTCTTTATCCCCAAAATAGCCAGGGACTAGGACCCGTATTGGCATGCGGCAAATGACATCTTGAATCTTGAAAAGCACAATCGAAACCTGGCTCGGCTCATTATCTCCCTGGGGACCAGACCCAAGGGGCACCAAAGATAACGCACACCCGCTCCGTGGGGTGGAAGGGGATGGAGAAGTGGAGGTAATAGGCTTGGAAGGCATGGGTAAGGGCTCAGAAGGCATAAGTGGGGGTAAAGGCAAAGGTGGAGGCGTAGGAGGGGGTAAAGGCGAAGGTGGAGGCGTAGGTATAGCTTGCTCAGGCTCGGTCAACAATGGCGAAGGGGATGGTAAAAGCGGTGAAGATGGTGGAAGTGATGGAATAGGGGTCGCTAGGAGAGGAGGTAGTGAGGGCGGTGGTGATGGCTGTAGGGGTAGTGGAGATGATGGAGAGGGCGATGTGGGCAATGGAGGTAGTGGAGGTGGTGGAAATGGAGAGGGTGAGGAAGGAGATGAAGGGGAAATGGAAGGTTGTGGGACCCAACGTCGGCGTATTGATACGACACGCCGAGCGGCGTTGGGGGTAGGAGTAGTGGCGGTGGAAGTGGAGGCACTAGCCTGAGGAAGAGATTGGGTAGGCAGAGGTTGCGGAGATGGGGTAGGAGATGGCGAAGGTGATGAGGTAGTTGGAGATGGAGGTGGTAACGGGGTAGGCGATGGCATAGGAAGGGAAGTGGATAAGGGGGTAGATAACGGAGCGGGCGCTATGGTAAACGCAAAATCACAGGGGTGCCACTGGCCTTGAGATGGAGACGGCTGCTTAGGCGACGCTTCCTGTTGTTGCTGCTTTCTGCGAAGATATAGAATGACCTCATGAATAGCAGTCCAATCAATCCTCTTCTTCGCTTCTAGATCATAAAGATAATCCTGGAACTCAGGGCAATCCTCAACTAAATGCCCCTGCTAGCAGTGAAATTCACAAAACTGAAGTATATTCCCAACCGCTGGTCGACAAGGCACAACCGGAGGGAGCGACAACGCGTGAGTGGCCATTAAAGCCCCGAAAATGTCGGTAAAACACTCTGGCAATGGAGAGCGACGAGGAGCCTGCTTCGGGCTAGGGGGATGCCGAGGGATATGGGAAGGTGATAGAGAAGGTTGCGGGAATGGAAGCGGACGTTGCGTAGGCAATGGCGCATGGCTAAGGGAAGGATTTGGTGAAGGCATATGCGGAGTAAGAAGAGGGGGTATATAGAGGGCATCCACCTGCTCGGGGTGTGGTGTTTCCTTGACCGGAGGTGGGGGTTCATGCGGGTATGAAGAGGCAGAAGGCTGACTCATGGAGGGTTGATATGTGGAGGTATATGGATATGTGGAGGTATATGGGTGTGGGGGAGCGGAAGGCCGACTCATGGAAGGATATGTGGTGGAGGTCTGACTCAGGGAAGGTGATGGATAGGAGGCGTATGTGGGCGTAGAAGGTGGAGGTGAAGGGGGCTCTGGGTCAAGGGAACTTAAAAGTTGTTGGTGGATGAAGCGGGTTCGGCTATAAAGCTGTTGCCAGGAGGTGATATCGTTCAAGGCTAAGATGAACCGATACTCGGGCGTTGCATTAGAAATGATCATTTTGATTTGCTCTCCCTCCGGAAGATGTCCCGGGACTTGCGCAGCTAGGCGACGCCAGCGGTCGGCGAAGGTAGAGAACTCCTCATCAGGCTTCATCTTCTCATGGGCCAGATCAACTATAGAATACTTGGGCCCAACCTGGTCTTGATACTACTGAACAAATTTCTGTTGAACGGCTTGAAAATTCACCACTTGGTCTTGCGACAATGTAAAGAACCAATCCCGAGCCGAGCCCTCTAGAGATAGACCAAACAAATAAGCCATCAAGCGTTGGTCATGTCGGAATTGGGCCGACTCACAAAGAAACTCCTTCAAGTGCACATAAGGGTCACCGGCTCCACCATAGCAGCGATAAGTAGGAATTTGTGAATGCGGTGGAAGTTGAAGACCTTGGAATGCGAATGGGACACTCAAAGAAGTTTGGGGATCAATTCGGTGCTAAAGTTCATCAAGCCTGCGCTGAGTTTGAGCAATCATCTCCTCGATGGGGAGAGACTGAGAAGGATGCAAGCTAGCCTGAGCAAGAGATTGTGAATTTGGACCAGCATTATGGTATTGGGCTGGATAAAGGGATCTGGATTGAGAAGAGGGGAAGCCCATTCCAGGAGTGGCATGATACATGGGCCTAGAAAAATCATGAACATGAGAATAATGACCGATTGGGCAAGCAGCAACATGGGGTCCATTAAGAGAATAAGAGGGTCTGTTAAAGGAAGGGGCCCCACTAAGAGTAGAAGAGGGAGGCCCGTTATCAGAATAAGGCCCATTAAGATTAGCAATGAACCTTTGGGCCTGGACTGGGGCCGTTTGGCAGGCGACAAATGATAAGTGGGTCACATGATTTGCTTGCGGGTCGGAAGGGCCACGAGGAGATGGGCCCGCGTGGGAAGAGAAATCTACATGGGAATAAGAAGATGGGGAAGAAGAAGGGTAATATACAGGAGAAAAACGACGCTCCATGAGGGCAAATGGAGACTTTATACAGGAAAATAAGGGAAATACAATGAGGGAAGTAAGGGCTCAAAGGAGGGGGACTGACTCAATAATGCAAAGAAAAAAAAAGAAAAAGAAAAAAAACCTAGGACAATGAGACTAGACAAATGGACACACAAAATGGACTACCCTAAATGGGCCTAACAATAAAACCTATATGGATGATGGGGGATGCAACACAAAATAACACAAGTGAGCTTGGACAAGCCCACACAACACAAACAATATGAAGGATTTCACCCAAGTCAAATAAGTTAATATGATGGGAAGTATTTTATTATCAAAGTTTTGAGTGGGCCTTTAAATATTTTCAAATTAAGATTAATTCCCTCAAGATAGGTATCCTATAGAGAATAAGGTCCAAACTTAAGGTTGACTAGGGTTAACTCCTTCACAATGTATGTAAATGCAGGCCTATGGGGTGAAAAGGTACAACCGGCCCGGCGTCCGTGTGGGAATCCACGGCTCGCGGGGACTTATGGAGGTCTCGGATAAGATCATCTAGTCGAGCCCAAGAAATATGGGAGCGAGAGGATCACTTACCGAGAGGGAATACAACTACAATATGGCAATATGCATGACCCTATGTGCACCGGAGTGCATGCAATTTCTAGCCTAAATCTAACAAATCAAGATATAATGAACATATGTGAACATAACAATATGGATGCAAACAAAGTGAACAATATGAGCATGAAACGCTATTTAAACATGGACAAACACACCAAAATCGTAGCAAAGCATGAGACAAGTGATGGGCACTAGATGTCCCACCGTGATCGCCAAAAAAGGGGTGTAGATGTGGAAAATATGTAGCGTGGTGTCACAAGTCACATAGGTAAGCATATGTGCGTAAGTGATAACATAATGTGCATACCAAGTGAACATCATGAACATGTGCCTATGTAAACATGGTAGCATGATCATACAGCAAGACAAAAGCGATAAAAGATGTAAAAGAATACCGTGATCGCCACCAAGGAATGACAACGCCAAAAGAATATAAAATACTAAGTGCGTTGTGTACCTTAGAAAATGAGGATGATCTCGCTCAATATCAAGATGCGGGGACTATGTGGATTACCTCTCCTTGCCTTCCAGCCGGCTAGAAGGTAAGGGCCTCACTTTCCATGCTTTCCTGCGAAACAAACACAAAACAAGAGGCAAAACCCATTAGAAAATGCTAAGTGTAGAAATCTGCCCAAGTGCATAAAGTAGCATGAAAGATTGAGGGCAAACTTACCGGGGGAGGGTTTTTAACCCCTATGGAAGGGTGAAAATAATAGGTGTGTATATTGTGATGAGATTAACATGGAGAAATCGATTTAATATGCCATGATTAACATAGATAAACAAGATGCAAAAGTGCATGCCACAAGAAAAACTGTGCAAACAGTGTAAAGTGGGTGCAAAGACTGATGTAAACAGTAGGGCAAACGATGTCCAAATGAAAAGAAATTTGAGATGAAAGAAGACTTGAGTGTTGTAAAGAAGTTGGAACAAGAATCACTCAAAAAGGAGGTCGGGACAGAAAGTTATGACACCGGAGATTTGACGAGAAATGCGGACTGTGCAGAAAATTCAGAATAGTGCACAAAATGGGCTCAAAGAATGATGAATATCTCACAAGATAGAACACCAAAAGAGGAAAGAGTGGAAGAGACTAGCGAAAAATAGGGTGGAAAACACAAGAAAATAGAGGGGTGCAGAACATGGGAGGAAAATGACTAAGTATAAAAATGGAATGATCAAGCAAAACTCATGGACAAAATATGCATGAAGATGACAAGGTAATGAGCCCAAAACCAAGGAACACAAAGATTATACTTCCCTCTAGAGCCTGGAGTTGCAAGGGAGGATAAAGAGTGCCCCACGGCCTCGCACCGGTGACGCAAACATGCCCCCCGTCACAAGAAATCTGAGTTTCAGCAAAGTGCATAACAGTGTGATGAAACCTCAAAAGTAGGGACATGGAAGAGGGGGAAAAGATATGAGAAATAAGGCAAACATATAGGGCGTGTTTGGTAACCGCCCTCGGTTAAGCGCCCGTGTGTGAGGGGGAGGGTGGGCAGAGGCGGGGCCCACCGGTTAGCGATGTCGGCTAACCGGTGGACAACCCCGTTGTCAAACACGGCCATAATGAAAACGAAGCTAATACTCCCCTCTTTAAGATGGAGTTGAGGGAGGATGAAAAGGATGAAGCATGACTCCGCACCGGCTTGATGAACAGGCCCCCGTCGCGAAGTTGTAGCAGAAAATCAGCAAACTGTGATGATTTGCCAAAAGTAGGGGCGAAGTTAGGAGGGCAAACGATGATAAAATCGAGCAAATAAGGAACCAAAACGAAGCTTATACTTCCCTCTTCAGGCTAGGGTCAAAGGAGGATGAAGAAAATTCGGCATGGCTTCGCCGTCGCCTTGAAAACACGCCCCCGTCGCACAGGAAATCTGGGCAGGTTTATAGAGAAAAAGTGGTGAAACCCCCAACTTTCTCCCATGATTCCAGAAGTTAGAGTTCACCAAATCTCGAGATCTCTGGATCATTCTCGAGATAATAGTCAAGATAAGGCGTAGGAACAAACAAGACTCTTTTTGGTTGAAGATTGTGGAAGTTATGGCTCTTGGAAGAAGCCTCTGGAACCTAATCTGTAGGGTTTTTTGGTTACACGAAAAGCAGAAAAACCTGATATTGCGGCCACGATTCCAGGAGATATAGCCCATAAAATATTGATTTCTATGAACCAAAGTAAAGATAATACAAAGGGCTAGAAGTAGGAAAAAGCCAACGCAAGATAGCCACATCGCGCAGGTTCGTGGAGATAGAGTCCAGAGCAGGCTGGACTCTTATTGGATAAACAGTCGGACGACTGACCGTTAAGGGTTAAACGGTCGTCAACCGACCGTTTACAACAATGAACGGCCATTAACACGACCGTTTAAGGTAGACTTTGCGTGACTTTGGAAATTGGATTATATCTCCCAAACGGTGGAGAATTAGCAAAAGTGGTAGAAGACAAAATTTTAGATAACTCAAAAATGAACAACTTTTATGAAGAAAGTAAGATGAGAAAATGATCATAAAGAGAGAGAAAGTGGGGCTAGAACAGAGAGAGAAAATACTGGGACATAAGTGAACAGTGCAGTCTGCCGAAAAAATGTAAATAACTTGAAATCGGTGCAGAACTGGCCATGGACGTAGAAGAAGGAATTGTAGGGATTTAAAAGATGAACAACTTTGGTGAAGGACACATTTTGAAAAGAGGAAAGGAAGGGGGTGAAAAAGGATAATTTTCAAGACTACGCAACGAAAGGGGGCTGAATGGTTGAGGGAAGCCGGCCTAAATGGGCCGTAAGGCGACTTTGAAGGCCGGAAGGTGACAAGATAGGCTCCTTGGCTCTATGAAATAATGATCTCCAAGGTTCAAAAGGAATGGAATAATGAAATGGGCTCGAAGTCCATCCAAGAAAGGCTCCAAAATAATGGGTAATTCGGGGCATCAAAATGATGAATAAGAGAAATGACTCAACTTGCAGGCTAAAAACGGGTGTCAACACCAGTCATCTTTGCACGGCCCAGTGTGTGACTGTTCTGTCTTAAGCGGCCGAATATTGACCGTGTACCTTCCAGCTTTCTGAAAGTTGATGTTTTCATGGTTTTGATTGTGTGAGCTGCTATAGCCTATCCAGGCTATGGTGTCTCGAGTTGGGACCTATTGTTAGGTCTATTGATGACATTATCAATTCTAAGTCATTTCCTTGAATGACTTTTCCTCTCGATTAAGGAGCTTATTGTTTGGAATCTCAAGAAAATCAATATTCTTATGCGCTTTACCTTGATTACATGAACTTGATCTTGGAACTCTTGGCTATTAAACATTGTGGATGTCTAGATTTCGTGGGATCTATGATGCAAGCAAATGAATGCCAAGGTAAACACATTAAAGGGCCCAGTCTGGTCCTAGGAGGCGCACCCGAAAAGTACTTGATCCCCGGGGAGGTGAGTGACTAGGTGTGACATTTGGGACCGATACTAACAAGCGTGTTGGGTCTACGACATTCCACACTCTTGTGATACTTGCTATACTTGCTTGAATGAAGGAAGTGCTTGCTTGCATGACTCGACATGACTTGACTTGATATATGGCCATTCACTTGAAGTTCTGATTACTTGCTCTTGCTATCGTGACTTACAATCTTTATCGTGCTAGTTATCTTGTTATCATGCTTAATTATTTTCTCGCATTATCCATGCATTCATGAAATGGTTAATTACGTAAACTATGCCTGATGATAGAGTGTAATTCATACTGAGCTTCTTGCTCACCCCTACTTCCCAACCCTTTTCAGGTAACGCGGTAGATGGAACGCTTACGATTGGGATCGGGACAGCGAAATCGAGTGAACCCGGAGCTTTAGAGACCCGAGTCTGTCCTTCTTATTTTCTTGAGTCTAGATAGTATAGTGAGTGTGGTCATTTTCTCTTCTTTATGACTTTTATTGAGTCCAAATTGTAAATTTAAAATTTCAATCATCAATAAAAATATATTTTTATCAAATTAGTATGGCCTCCATGTGTCTAATTGTGTTTATTTATTCTACTCTTGCTATCATGACTGTTTCGCTGTACGTTCCGAACACTGCTTCCCGCTGCTGTCGGTTCGGGGCGTGACATAGCAAGTATCACAAGAGTGTGGAATGTCGTAGACCCAATACGCTAGATAGTACCGGTGCCAAATGCCACACCTAGTCATTCACCTCCCCGGGGATCAAGTACTTTTCGGGTGCGCCTCCTAGGACCAGACTGGCCCCTTTAATGTGTTTGCCTTGGCATTGATTTGTTTGGATCTTAGATCCCATGAAATCTAGACATCCACAATGTTTAATGGCCAAGAGTTCCAAGGTTTAAGCTATGTAACTTACCGACTAAGATCAA
This sequence comes from Amorphophallus konjac, assembly GCA_022559845.1. Taxonomy (NCBI): domain Eukaryota; kingdom Viridiplantae; phylum Streptophyta; class Magnoliopsida; order Alismatales; family Araceae; genus Amorphophallus; species Amorphophallus konjac. Next base: position 113,547 of record JAHNEJ010002444.1, read on the forward strand.
ATGATATTTCAATAGAATTGGAATAGATATCAAGTGGAAGAAAAAGGATCAAGCAAGATTTCACAGTTCAAGGCCAACCTTGATATGACTGCTATCACAATAACAAAACACGGAGAATCACATTAAATCTCAATTTTAGCGGCCAATAACTGGGCCGCTAAGGTGATATTAACGGTCTAACCTTAGACCGTGTACGGTTAAGTATAACGTACAGGCTCTTAAAGCGAACCCAAAAGGTCCTCAATTTAGCCCAAATCAGAATGGGTCCAAACAAGAGTTCAGCCCACGAAGCTAAAGTCAAATAGAACGGATTGGGCTAGGTTAGAATTGACTGGGCTCAAAAGAATCAAACTAAACCCAAGCCCATTACTTAACCTAGGCCAAGAGGGGGATAGCGGTCTAGACCTGGGCCGCCAAAGATCGCTTAGCGGTCTCAAGTTGGGCCGCTACGGTCGCAGAGCAGTCCAGATTTGGACTAGCCCAAACACTAATCAAAACACGTCTAGGGGTTCAGGTCTTGGGGGTACAACCCGCCCGGCGTCCTGGTAGGAATCCCAGACTCACGGGGACTTACAGAGGTCTTATAATAGTTGTCTTAGTCCAACGGAAGGAATATCCGACGGAGAGTCCCAACTATTATAGGATTGAGGCTTTATGAAATGCAAAAAATGAGACGATGCGGTCAATCAGTCCCACCGGAGTGGTATGGCTGTCAAACAATGATATTAAGATCATAACATTATAAAAGCATGGTTCAAAATTTACAAGATTTACAACCAAACTTTCATTACGTTTCATATGAGCATTTAACTTTTGTCAACACAACTTTCATGTGAATTAATAAAATTAAAGGCCTATAATCATGATACTAGGTTAGCATCACTTTCTGCATCGTTATGGACCAAGGTGACATACTAAAATATAGTAGTTTTCTAGTTAAAAACGCATGATATAGAGTTTAAAATACCCTACCAGAGGAAATGAAACGGTCTATATACGGGCCGCCAAAATCATAAAACGGTCTATCGGTGGGCCGTTTATTTATTTTGAAATTAGTCATACAAAATTTTTGAAATGTAGGGATTGAAGCGGTCTATCGTGGAACTGCCAAATGACTCAGACGGTCTATCGTAAGGTCGCTACTTATCTAGCGGTCACTGAAAGGACCGCTTAGTCAACCCAATACCACGCCGACGGCGAGCCTCGACAAACCACGATAAAATCTCAATTCCACATGATAGGGTGAACGAAATTTAGGGAAAATACTACCATTAGAAAGAGCATTTAAAACCATATGAGATGGCATGCTTTGATTAAAATTTAATGAGCCTAAATCATACAAAACGAGTTAACATGGAAGTTACCCTTTCGGGTATACCTCGGCGTAAAATATGAAATTAGGGCAGCATGGTGCATGGATTTTAGGTAAATAGGTATCAAAAGAAAGGGCTCAGGAGGACGAACGGGATGGTATATTAACTTAATCTTTACACTTGAGAGACACCCACCGATTTGGAAGAAGAAAGTGAAGACGCACTAAACCCTAGTCGCGAACACGTCACCGTTCTCGCCCTAATTCACCCTCGATCGACCACGATTGCTTGCGCCACCTGTTAGAAAACAAAAATGAGGTCTAGGGCTGCGAAAGCCCTCTATTTATGGCGTCCAAGGAGGTTTCTAGAGGTCAAATTGGACTCGAGAGTCCAAGGAAGAAACATCGGCGAAAAATCTGGGATGAAGCCTAATCTACCACCGCCGCCAATCTATGGGTCTAGGGTTAGGGCTTCGAAGGGTGAATCGATCTACTAGGGTTAAACTTTCGATTGGGCCTGGTTTGAGCTCAAATGGTTAAGACTTGGGCTCTAATTTGATCGTTTAAGATTGACCTATTAAAATAACGAATTTAGCCATTAATTCTTTAATTTAGCCCTATTAAATTTTTATTAGGGGTCGGCCCAGTTGACATTATTGTTGAACACTTCGTTCTCTACAAGAATATAATTTTTCCATATTTTTAAAAATTAGTCGGAACTTTATCCTACAGGTGAAATTGCATTAATTTAATCTATATATTCAGATTATTGTGGAAAAATTCAATTGCATTGTGAAATATGAAATTATTTTTATGGTCATTGCAGAAAATAATTATTTCCTTTGATTGGCATAATTTGGCCACTTTTAAAAATAAACAATATTCTTTAATTAAGAAAATTATAAAAATAGCAAGGAAAAATCTTTAATTCTAACACATATTTCAAAACTTTACTTTTATATTTTATTATTTAACGGGGGTGTTACATCCTCTCCCACTTTAATGAATTTGATCCCCACATTCGTTAATCACCATTAACTATTCGCAAAATAACATGGTAATCATACAATTAATAGAATGCAAAAGAATTTAACTAGAGTTAAGGATGAGGGAGAACGATACCTTATATAATTCTTCATTTCATATAAATCAGTTCCAATTTGCTTGTGGAAGTAGCTTAGGGCACTTAGCCATTACATGATCTTTATTTCCGCAACGAAGACACGCTCCGCTCTTTCGCCAGCACTCTTTAATTAGATGACCAAATTTGTGACAGTGAAAACATTTCAATTGCGAAAGGTTATTTCTTTTCTTCTTATTACTTCGAATCTTTTTACGATGGACTCGCCACCTTCTTGCGAAACCGAACCTTAGCTTACTCGTAGACCCTCTTGCTTTCATTTCAAAAAAAGGCTTAGATACCTGCAAAATAATTAGAAGGTTAAATTTTTTATTATCCTTACACGTTGTGCTACGCAATCTTAAACATATTTTATTACTTAACCCGAAGCACTACCCCATCTCACCAAGTAATAAGAAGGGATGATAAGGATTACACGACCTATTACTTAGGGTAACCTATACTTACGGACAAGAACCTATACTTACGAACACAAAAATTGATATTCAAAACATGGAGGCCATTAATTTGAGAAAATTATAATTTTATTAATATTTGAACATTTAAATATAATTTGACTCAATAAAAGAAATAAAGAAGAGAAAATAGCAAGACAACTATACTATCTGGACTCAAGAAATAAAAGACTCGGGTCTCAAGGCTCCAGATTCACTCGATCACGCTGACCCGATCCCACTTGCAAGCGTTCCATTTACTACGTTACCTAAGAAGGATGGAAAACAAGGGGGGTGAGCGAAAAGTTCAGTAGGAATTATACTCTATCATCAGATGAAGTTTAAGTAATTAATCATTTTCATGAATGTATAAATAAAGCGAGAATTCAATAAAACAAGATGGTAACCAACAAGATCAGAAGATAATTGATAGCTAAATGGAAATGCATATTTACAAATCGAGGTAGCAAAATAAATAACCAGAATTTCACGTGAGTGGCCACATGCCAAGTCAAGTCAAGTCAAGTCAATACTGTTAGGATCAGTGCGGAGGATTCAGAGGGGGGTGAATGAATCCCACCCTTAAAAACTTTTCGGCTCAATAATAAAACTAGAACTCTAACAAAGCAAGACAACCAATCTAAAGAACTGGTAGAATATCCTTTTAAACCAAAGATCAAATACGTAACTCGCGCCCAAATAAACAACTAGCGGAAGCAGCACAGATATAAGTGAGAATGTAATGTAACTTGTGAAGTAGATAGGAGATATGGAGCAACCAACCACTGCACAGAGATTTTTAGGTGGTTCGGTCCACGGACCTACATCCACCCCACACTCAAACCGAGTGTGGCTTCACTAACAGCTGGGTAACACAGCTTGCCAACAGACGCTGATACACAGCTTACCTAGGGGAACAACCTCCCCTCTTCCTCCTACACGGAGGGAACCTCTAGCAACCCACGGTCACTAGAAACCAGAGACTCACGTCTCTCTTCCTCTATACCAATAGGGAACCCCACTAGTAGCAGCCCCGCTACCAGTGAACCAGCCAGTAGCACTCTGCTACCAGCAATCCACCAGAGGCCTAGCCTCTCTTCCTCCTAGCCCGGAGGGAACCCACAAGCAGCCCCCCTGCTGCTTGCAAACCGGAGATCAGATCTCCCTTCTCCTGACCCACCAGGAGGAACCCGACCTCAGTCCAGAGGATCGGAAGAACTCAGTAAATCAGATAACAAACAAAGGGGAAAACAAGAAATGAAAATAACACAGCAATCACAAGCTGTAAAAGATGAAGCACAAAGATAGCTCTCAATGGAGCTGGCTGGCCTGGATTTGATCCACGGTCCAACAGGAACAAATCTTCAGATGCAGCTTCTATTCTTCTTCTCTCAATCCTCACGAGCTCTCTTTTCTTCTTCTTCTTCTCTTCTTTCTTCTCTTTCGCAGGCTCTCTCTGGCTTTTCTCTTCTCTTCTTCTTCTGCTCTCTACTGCTCTTTTCTTCTTCTGCTCTTTCACTCTCTCGATCTCTGCTCCTCTATTCTCTTCTGCTCTTTCTTTCTCTTCTGCTCTCCTTTTCTCTCATGCTGTTCTCTCCTTCTTCTCTTTTTCTGGATCGAAGGGCTTTCTGCTCTCCAGGCTTCTTCTTCGATCAGTCTTCATCTGTTGGATGAAGGCTTCCTTTTATAAGCAGCAGCAGCAGCTTGGGTGTGAGCTTCCCACGCCTTCCGTCTAGAAGATTCCTCCTCGGATCACGTGCTCAGCACCGACCTCGGATCACGTGTCAGGTGCCAGCTTCGGGTCACGTGCTCAATGATAGCAATCTGACTTGTTGCGTTGACGCTGTCAAGCAATGGCGTTAACGCAGTGAGGCATTCCAGTAAGCCATTAGCTTCGTCTCTTTAGCTACTGCGTCGACGCTGCTCAATTGTGGCGTTGACGCAGTGGAATAGCCTGTGAAGGTCTCTGCTTCTTTAACTGCTGCGTCGACGCTGCTTGCTTGTGGCGTTGACGTAGTGGAAGATATCGTGAAGGCTTCGTCAACTGATGCGTGGACACTTTAAGCTCCCAACGTCGACCCTGTTCCAGACTTGCCCAATGTGTTGACTTCAAGTGTGAATGAAACGCTGTATAGACTTGCTCAAACAGTCCGATGTATAGACTTTAGCTGAAGACCACGATGTAACGTATGGACATGAAGAAACTGTGCACATTGTATAGACTTGAAGAACCAAGGCAACGTTGTATAGACTTGAAGAGACAAGGCAACGTTGTATAGACTTCAAAGATGAATGATCAGACAATGTATAGACTTCACAGTTCAACAGCCATTGTATGGACTTGTACAGTGGTGCGCAGTGTATAGACTTTGAAGTCCGACCTAGCAGGATGTGTAGACTTAGACTACAGCCAGGATGTCTAGACTTGTTATGAAGCAATGCACAGGCTGTACATACTTGAAGAATGCTTGCAGAAGGCGATGTAGTGTACAGACTTCATGAAATGCAAACGGCTGAACAGACTTGAATGAGTATAGAGTGTATAGACTTGAAAGTCTGAAGGCGATGTGCATACTTGCTGAGTTGAAGCTGCAGCCTAATGAGTTGACGCTGTATAGACTTTGTCTTCCAGCGTATAGACTTGATGAATGCATGAAGACATTGAATAAGACCCAGCAATGTGTAGACTCTACAGTGAATGCATGACCCAATGTATACACTTGATGCAATGCATGCCGATGTACATACTTCTAGAAATGATGCACTTTTGACGCTGTACAGAGTTTGTTTTCCAAACGAGTGAATAAACTTTGCCACAGTCTAATGTATAGACTTGAAGAAACTGAACTGAAGAGTCGACGCATCAGCTCAAGGAGTTGACGCACTGCTGTGGAGACTGTGCAGACAGAGTGTAGACAGAATTAAATAGAGCATGTTATCTGACAGCCATATGAACTCCATTCACTTACATGATAAAACATGAATTAATCGAGCAGAAAAAGGAAATCATTATGATCAGAGAATGACTGAATAATAGCATGATGACACACACAGCAAGATGACTCACAGTGAATAACTCACATCAAAACCAATCATCAAAACCACAGGGGCACAACAAATACATCATACACGATAATAAGTGAATGGCCATTTATCGAGTCAAGTCAAGTCGAGCCATGCAAGCAATCACTTCCTGCTTTCAAGCAAGTATAGCAAGTATCACAAGAGTGTGGAATGTTGTAGACCCAACACGCTAGATAGTACTGGTGCCAAATGCCACACCTAGTCATTCACCTCCCCGGGGATCAAGTACTTTTCGGGTGCGTCTCCCAGGACCAGACTGGCCCCTTTAATGTGTTTGCCTTGGCATTGATTTGTTTGGATCATACGAAATCTAGACATCCACAATGTTTAATGGCCAAGAGTTCCAAGGTTTAAGCTACGTAACTTACCGACTAAGATCAAATGATATTTCAATAGAATTGGAATGGATATCAAGTGGAAGAACAAGGATCAAGCAAGATTTCACAGTTCAAGGCCAACCTTGATATGACTGCTATCACAATAACAAAACACAGAGAATCATATTAAATCTCAATTTTAGCGATCAATAATTGGGCCGCTAAGGTGATATTGACGGTCTAACCTTAGACCGCGTACGGTTAAGTATAACAAGCTCTTAAAGCGAACCCAAAAGGTCGTCAATTTAGCCTAAATCAGAATGGGTCCAAACAAGAGTTCAGTCCACAAAGCTAAAGTCAAATAGAATGGATTGGGCTAGGTTAGAATTGACTGGGCTCAAAAGAATCAGACTAAACCCAAGCCCATTACTTAACCTAGGCCAAGAGGGGGATAACAGTCTAAACCAGGGCCGCCAAGGATCGCTTAGCGGTCTCAAGTTGGGCCGTTACGGTCGCAGAGTAGTCCAGATTTGGACTGGCCCAAACACGAATCAAAACACGTCCAGGGGTTCAAGTCTTGGGGGTACAACCAGCCCGGCGTCCTGGTGGGAATCCCAGGCTCACGGGGACTTACAGAGGTCTCATAATAGTGGTCCAAGTCTGACGGAAGGAATATCCGACGGAGAGTCCCAACTATTACAAGATTGAGGCTATATGAAATGCGAAAAACGAGACGATGTGGTCAGTCAGTCCCACCGGAGTGGAATGATTGTCAAACAATGATATTAATATCATAACATTATAATAGCATGGTTCAAAATTTACAAGATTTACAACCAAGCTTTCATTACGTTTCATATGAGCATTTAACTTATGTCAAAACAACTTTCATGTGAATTAATAAAATTAAAGGCCTATAATCATGATACTAGGTTAACATCACTTTCTACATCGTTATGGACCAAGGTGTCATACTAAAATATAGTAGTTTTCTGGTTAAAAATGCATGATATAGAGTTTAAAATACCCTGCCAGAGGAAATGAAATGGTCTATATAAGGGCCACCAAAATCATAAACCGGTCTATCGTAGGGCCGTTTATTTATTTTGAAATTAGTCATACAAAAATTTTGAAACGCAGGGATTGAAGCGGTCTATCGTGGAACCGCCAAATGACTCAGACGGTCTATCGTAAGGCCGCTACTTGTCTAGCGGTCACTGAAAGGACCGTTTAGTAAACCCGAGACCACGCCGACGGCGAGCCTCAACAAACCACGATAAAATCTCAATTCCACATGATAGGGTTAATGAAATTTAGGGAAAATACTACCATTAGAAAGAGCATTCAAAACCGTATGAGATGGCATGCTTTCATTAAAATTTTATGAGCCTAAATCATACAAAACGAGTTAACATGGAAGTTACCCTTTCGGGTATACCTCGGCATAAAACATGAAATTAGGGCAGCATGGTGCATGGATTTTAGGCAAATAGGTATCAAAAGAAAGGGCTCAAGGGGATGAACAAGATGGTATATTAACTTAATGTTTACGCCTGAGAGACACCTACCGATTTGGAAGAAGAAAGGGAAGACGCGCTAAACCCTAGTCGCGAAGACGTCACCGTTCTCGCCCTAATTCGCCCTTGATCGACCACGATTGCTTGCGCCACCTGTTGGAAAATAAAAACGCGGTCTAGGGCTGCGAAAGTCCTCTATTTATGGCGTCCAAGGAGGTTTCTAGAGGTCAAATTGGACTCGAGAGTCCAAGGATGAAAAACCGGTAAAAAATCTTGGATGAAGCCTAATCCGCCGTCGTCGCCACCAATCTATGGGTCTAGGGTTAGGGTTTCGAAGGGTGAATCGATCTACTAGGGTTAACCTTTTGATTGGGCCTGGTTTGAGCTCAAATGGTTAAGAATTGGGCTCTAATTTGATCATTTAAGATTGACCTATTAAAATAACAAATTTAGCCATTAATTCTTTAATTCAGCCCTATTAAATTTTTATTGAGGGTCGGCCTAGTTGACATTATTGTTAAACACTTCGTTCTCTACAAGAATGTAATTTTTATATATTTTTAAAAATTAGTCGAAACTTTATCCTACAGGTGAAATTGCATTAATTTAATATATATATATTTAGATTATTGTGGAAAAATTCAATTGCATTGTGAAATATGATATTCTTTTTATGGTCATTACAGAAAATAATTATTTCTTTTGATTGACATAATTTGGCCGCTTTCAAAAATAAACAATATTCTTTAATTAAGAAAATTATAAAAATAGCAAGGAAAAATCTTTAATTCTAACACATATTTTAAAATTTTACTTTTATATTTTATTATTTAACCGGAGTGTTACACATTTACATTCCTCTATTCGGTATATCAAAATGTGTTCCCGGAACGATAGGTTACACCTATTGGGAAGGTTGCACACTTGCGTGAGTTCGGTCTTTGGATCACACCTCCGCCCCGTACCAGATATTGATTAAGTCTAGGTTCCTCAGTTTGTATTAGTTAGTGCATTCCAACCTTTGTGTCGTTGCATGCCCACCCGGCGAGGTACCCAATACCATCACCCCGCATCTATGGCAAACCCACGGGATGCCGCCTCGGGAGACTTTCACTCCTTGCATGAGGCGATGATGGCTATCATGGCCCGATTGGACCAGTCCGAGGCTACCTTTTGGAGTTTCTCCGACAATATGGATGGTCACCTTAGGGCCATGGAGGAATGCATGGAGTCATCTGACAAATCTGTCCAAGGTCTGGTTGGACGGCTGGATAGATTATCATACGGGGACCCTCCAAGAGCAGCCCAGGGCCCACCCGTACCTGCTCCCGCGGTGGCCCAAGTCCAAATCGCTCCCAAGGCCTAGGTCCAACCCGCTCGCGCGGCACAAGAGCAACCCGCACATGCTCCTCAGCCCACCCCTCACCGAGCCATCGAACCACAACATCGTGACCTTGGTCTCGAAGACTATGGGTCTGATAATGCTTACGAGGGGTATGGTCAACGCGGTCGTGGCTTTCAACAGCCGAGGGATGAAGAGGATGATAGAGTCCTCAGAACCGTGCGAGCTAACCCTCCCACTTTTGACGGGTCCTTGGACCCAAAAGTCTATCTTGATTGGGAGGCCAGCATGAACCGATACTTCGAGTGGTTCGAGATGACGGGCCACCAGAGAGTCAAGTTCGCTAAAATGAAGCTGTTAGGACAAGCGCAAACTTATTGGTGCAATGTGGAGAGCTTGCTATATCAGCATCAGGAGAGACTTAGAACCAAGTATCCTCCTGCCATATACCGTTAGAGGCTCATTGATAGGTGGAAGAATCTCAACCAAGGGGATCGGTCCGTGTCCGAGTACATCGCAGAGTTTGATGAATATTTTTTGTGATGTGGCATCTCAGAAGAGAGCACGATGCCTGTTTCCCACTTCCGTCGTGGTCTGCGGCCCCAATTTCAGTATGAACTCTTTCGCCGCAATGTGACCACCCTGGAGGCCGCATATCAGGTTGCTCCCAAGTTAGAGCAGTTTGAGTCAGAGTTCGCTCCTTTCCAGCAATCGGGGGTCATCCATCAGTGTGGGTCTAACTCTCGTACCACGCCCAGTTCCTATAGTCGATTTCTAGTGGTTCATCCTCCGGAACCCCCTCACCTGGACCCCTTTGCTCTCAAGCCTCATCCTCTCTCTCCAAGGGACCCTCCCCCTCGCTCACAGGCACCATTCCCCACCCCACACCCCCAGCATCCCGCATTGACTGCCCGACCTTAGCTCCCACCACCCCCGGTCCGTCGAGAAGACAAGGGAAAGGGGCCGATGAATGGTGGAGCATCTTCTAGCACAGGGTTGCGTGACTAGTGCTATAGGTGTGGTGGGATTGGCCACTTTGCGGCCAAGTGTCCCACTCGGGAATCGTTGGTTATTTCAGACACTCCAACCCGCGACCCCACACCAGAGCTAGTGCCAGTCAGCTATGAGCCGGATCCAGAACTCGCAGAGTTCTTTGATGAGCTTTTAGAAGAGCACGATGTCGTCCCGGGTACTCAGTCCCAGGACAATGTGCACTTGGGTGTGATCCTCCCAAACCTCTGAACCCCCATTTAGAAGTCAGTAGGTTCATGTTTGTTTGTATGCGAGTGTTACTTATAGGTGTCTAGGCTTGTCTAGGGTCGTGTATGAGTCTGTTTGCTTATACAGTTTGTTTGTCATGCATATGGAGTTTGTAGAAAGTCGTGTCCCAATAAAAGGCCAGACATGCACGTATAAGGGGTTAGCTGATGCACGCCGACATACCCGTGAGTTCAAAAAGGGAGAGTATGTCATGATCAGGGTCATACCTGAACGGTTTCCCCTCAGGGACCGTAAAGAAACTCCAGGCCCGCGATACCCGCCCTTTCCGAGTCATGAAACAAGTGGGTTCGAATGCGTACGTTATTGAACTACCAAATGACTATGGTGTCAGTTCGACATTCAATGTTTCAGATCTGGTAGCATATCGGAACCCCGCGGTGATCCCTAGTGAGTTTTTGGGCTTTCTCCTCCTGTTGTGAGTGACACACCACCCGAGAGTCCACCTCTTCTAGCCTCAACGCAAGCATATAGATTGTATACTGGATGAGCAGGTGATCACCACCAGGAACGGAGCCTACCAACACTTCTTTGTGCATTGGAGTGGACGCCCCGTGCCAGATGATGCCTTGATCATACGTAGAGAGCTTAAGCTTCGGGACCCTTACTCGATGGGGTTGAGTTCCTACCACCCGGGAAGAATTGGTGCGGACACACGCCTCAATACGCGGTGGTGGACGAGGACACGCCGGGGCCCGGTTAGCTCGCGGAGGACGTGGACGCATCGGCCGAGCCATCATCTTTATTTCACATTTTTTTGGCCATGTTGGGCCCTATTTTAGTCCATGTTGGACAATTATATGATTATATGGCAAATGGGCTAGGCTAGGTAATGGGCTAGAGTTAATGGGTTTTGGGCCTTAAATGGGCCAAAAGGGATTCAATGTGAACAAGTTAAGGGGTTTAGTGGCTATGTGTGAAAGGGGTTAAAGGATGGTGCGCTTGGTGGCTGGTGGAAGGCCCCCCCCCCTCCTTGGTCCAATGGGGAGGCAGCCACCTACCACAATCTGACCCCCCTCCCTTAATTTTTAAAAGTTGGTGGCTCCTTGCCCTCCCCTTGGTCTCCCCTTCTCCACCATAGTCAAGGGGGCACACCCCCTCTCCCTCCCCTCTCTCCCACGCAATTCCCAGCCCCCCTACCCCTTGCCATTCTCTATATAATGAGGTGTATAGTGTCATTTGAAGAGTTAATGAAGAATTTGTGAGAAAAGATTGTGTTAAGAGAGAGATTCTCTTCCCCTCTTGGGTGTGATGCCCTTGAACAAAATCCTATGATGGGATTACTCTGGCGTGTGATTCGCCCACTTATCCTCCCTACCCTCTTCGCATCTGGTTCCAAGAAAATTCTCAGTGAAGCTTATGCAAGTCAGGAAGAAGTTGGCGTTGGTTTCGCATCGATCGGAGCTCTGGATCGCCGGCAACAATTCTCCTCGTGAAGTCGCGCAAATCTGCTCGAGCCTGCTGTCCAGATCCTCAGTTTTCTGATTCTGAATTTATCCAGATCTACTCTCAAGCTCTCTTGATTTTATCTTCTAAGTGATGGTAGGATTTTTAGTCCTCTTCGTGTTGCCGCTGAGCTCGTGTCAATCCGAGGCTTGTGCTGATCGAGGCAAGGATTTTCGTGGGACTGCGTCGACCCCTCTGTGCAGATCTGACTCGGAAACAGAGGCAACTTATAGAAGCTGCCCCGTCTCCTTCCTTCCAGATCTTTGCAAGCCCTTTGGTCTACGTCTTCCTCGGGACGTCGCGATGATCTCCAACAAGAAGCATCCCATTCTGACGCCAGAATGATATTTACCATAATTTTTAGCCTTCCTATGTAGTTCTGTGTGTGCAGAACCTGAGGCTTAGCACAGTTGAGGCCAAACCTAGATCTGAGCATATCTGATCATGCCCTTCGGAGTAGAGAATCTTCATCTTGTCGCCGATGTTCTCCAACAAATGGCACCCTGATCGGACGTCGGATCTTGGCGTACCGGCCTCCGCAAGATTGCTGCGCAGGGAGATCTGCACGGGCAAAACTAGACGGTGGCCGATCTTCGCCTTCCGGTCGACTTCGGCTCATCTCCTCGCCTCCTGCGAGTGCGGCACATCAACCTGGATTCCAAAAAACTCAAATTTGCATTTGTAGCCCTTTACCTCCCTGTGTGGAGTGGGCATTAGGTTCTGAAATTGTACAATTATTCGTTGTATTGGGGTTGTTTAGATTTGGCCAGGATTTCTTCCCCACGCGCTAGTCGTGGAGGTACGTGCCTCGTTCCACACTCACATCGCTTATTTAGTATATTTTCTATCATGCTGCGTTTGTGAGAATAGGGCCGTTAGCTAGCTTCAAATCGCCGTGGTTGTGAGTTGTGAGCGCCCGTTCCATAGGCCCAGTCGAGCACCGAGCTCGGACTGCATTACGCTAGGCAACAGTGGTTTCTTAACCGCTGCGATCCCACGTTTCCCTCGCAAGGGACGATCGTCGGGCTAGAGAGAGTTGCTGTTGAGAGATGTCTCCACCTGGAGAACGCCACGGTGGTCAGCCGCTCGGCTTACCTTAGTATGCTAGTGCTGGCCGCACTTTTAGTCGGTCGTACGTCTTAGCTCGGTCGTGTCATCCGTCCCGCATCAGGGAGGGTCTCCTCGCATTCGTAAGGTCCTAATTAAGTAGCCACTCGTCCGCTTAGGTGTTTGCCTATTAACCTCTTAACTTAGACATCGGTCTTTTTTGGTCAATTGCTAGGTATCTACAAAGCTTGTTGTAAACACATAATCACGTAAAACAAATGGAAACTATTATTTCATAATCTAATATATTCGTGTATGAAGAAATTTGAAAGAGAATCAATCTAAGAGGGATATTTCAAGTCAAGTAGATAGGGTTAATCAAGTACAGAATTGTGAGAATTAAAGCATAATTGTTTGAACAATGTAAATATAACTTCAAGAGTTTATTACCTAGTCAAATTCATTCTTGATATCATTTTTAAGACAAGAATATAATTTCAAATTTTAAAAATTAAAATTTTAAAATAATGCACATAAAATGAGACAAATCGGATACATAGGTCTAAACGCAGTTGTCGCATTCAAGTCGCGGTCTCTGCGTGATCCACATCCTTAGACAGAAAACCCAAACTCGTTCTTACAGTGAAAATTCCATTTTTTTGACTTTTGATCTCAAAATAATCCATTAATACATGATAATGATGAATAAAATTTACATAGAATCGAAGTACATATGCAAAGGAATAAGTATAAAGCTCTAATCGTGTTTAGCCTAAGAGAAAACCTACCTATTTGAAGATCTAAAAGGAAGAAGAGGAAAAATGAAGAATACTCCTCAAACTTTGATTTTTTCTTCTCTCTACGCCCAACAATCATTTAGCTTGATTTGTGTTTCGACTATGTCCTATTTATAGGGTCAAATCTCCCATTAAACTATTAGCCATCTAATCAAAGTCAATTTTTTATACCTAATTTTGCCAACATTTGTTGAAAATAAATTCCAACATGTGAATGTTTGTCACACTCGCTTAGTTTCTTGAGTTAATCGAGATTTAAGTAAAAGAAAATTACTCCCTAAATTTTGCCAAATGGCATAGCCTCCGATATACCGTGCCCGTCGAGTCAAGGTCGGAATCAGAGTGCCTCGACATGTCATACAACATAACACAATGAGTGGGGATCACCCCCGAACATTTGGCAAGCGGCATCGCATCAACAACTTTGCAACATTCAGGCCTAGCCTGGGACTCAAAACGGCTCGCCATGTCACGCCACATGACAAAAAGACAGGGAGTGACTCCTAAAACATCTTCTACAAACGGCTTGACACCCACGACTCCGACAGCCAAGCCAAACTCAAGCTCCGGAGTCACTAGTAGGTTGTAGCATGATCGCGGTCAACTAGGAGACTACGTTCATGAAAGATTAAGAAAATGCACCCACCTGGACCGAAAGGACCCTACCAGTGATTCAAGATCGCGGTCGTCATGAAGACCTCATTCACATGAATGCAGTCCGTGGGGATCGAGACTGCGTCCATGACAAACCCACCTTGACCGATCAGGGAGGGGAGCGCCCCCACCTTGACTAGGTGAGGGTGGGGAGTGCCCCCACCTTGACCAGGTGAGGGCGAGGTGTGCCCCACCCTGACCAAAGTGGCCTTTCCAACGCTTTCCTGATCATGGTCACCGTAGTTCTTGTGAATGCAATCCCTATGGAGACCATGTTCAAGATAAAATATCCCAACGTCCACAGGAGGGCGGCCAACAACCCCACTTGGTCAAGGTGAGGGTGCCCAGTGCCCCCACCCTCACCAAATTGCCATTTGAGCTCCCCCACTTCTCTCCTCTTTCCAGCGCACCCCCACTTGTACCTAACTTACCATTTGAGCGCCAGCCACCTGCACCCAACTGGCCATTCGAGTGCCAGCCACCAAACTCCCATTGGCCATTTGAGCACTCGCCACCTTGACAAAGTAAGGGAGCCCAGTGCCCCCACCTTGACCAGATGGGCCCTCCGAGTGCCCCTATCTCGAACAAATGAGGCATGGGAGCAACCCGAGTTGGACCAACTGCCTCCGGACAATACCCTCACCCTGACCAGATCCTCTCTTTGGGTGCACTAACTGGGGCCAGTTTTGGGCCTATAAATATCCCCTAAGGGGCATGAAGCAGCGGATGGAAGCCCACCCTGGTGGAGGCCCCCAATGGACCTGATGATACATTGATCTACTCCAAAACCAAGGAAGAATATGAAGCTCATTTGAGGATTGCCTTACAGATATTAAAGGAGAATCAATTATATGTTAAATTGAGCAAATATGAGTTCTGACTAGAGGAAGTTCCATTTCTCGGTCATGTGATCTCTAAGGAAGGTATTTCTGCTGATCCTTTTAAATTGGAAGCTGTCAATAATCTGGAAAGGCCTACAAATGTGACCGAAATCCGAAGCTTTCTAGGATTGGCCAGTTACTACAGGAGATTCATCAAAGACTTCTCTAAAATTGCCGTGCCATTGACTAGATTAACAAGGAAGAAAAATTCTTATGTATGAGCTGAAGAATGTGAGAAGAGTTTTCAAACTGTAAGGGCCTCTTTGATTGAAGAATAAGTTAAGGAGAATAAGCTAACACGGGTTAGGGTGTTCTCAAAAATAAAGAATATTACTTTGGTCTTATTCGGATTAGCTTATTCTACCTTTTTGCTAGAATATGCCTAACCCACCTTAACCCACTTTTTTGGCCCTTAACTCACCTTTTTGGTGGAATACCTTATTTCTACAACCAAAGAAGTTAGCGTGAATAAGGTCACCTTAACCCACTTTATTCTTCAATCAAAGAGGCCCTAAAGGGGCACTTGACAACTGCACATATTCTTACTCTGCCTATTGTGAGAGGAGGATTCAAGGTATATACTGAAATCTCCTCCTTCGAACATAGCAGCAGTAGCAACACCATCGTTGCTTCTGAGGGGGCCTTTATTTATAGGGTATGGAGTCCTTGCGTAATATAAGAATCCTAGTGGAAGTTAAATATCCCAGATTTGATCCTATCATTTTCTTTGGGTGGGTTATCTTTCCTAAAGCCTTCCCAAGATCGTCCAATTGTTCCTCGAACAGATCATAGGTTAATAGTAGAAGCCCACTTAAGCTATTGGTCCTTAATATATGTCACACATATATATTTATTTAATGGGAAAGCCCACTCATATGAGCCAATAACCCTTACGAGAGCCCATGATGTACGTTTTAAACATAAGCCTTCAAAGCCCTTTACGACATTCCTCTTCTTCAAGGCCCTCATACGTATATGTTAACGTGGAAGCCCATTAGTTGGTTAGCCTATTATTACTGTTAAATATGAAGCCCATGGCCATTACTATACACATATATATAAGTTTAATTGGGGAACTCATTACTCTTCTACGGTTTGTTCTTCAAAGCCCATTAGCCAATGACCCCTTTTTAAATGGGAAGTTCATTATATATTTTGGTCTAGTAAAAGCCCTGAAGAGCCCATTAATCTTATCCCGCCTACCATCTTCTTAACAAGTTGGGTTTTAGGTTCTTTTAGGATTTAATAGGCTCATTTGGGTTGAGCTATTTATTATTTCGACTTATAGGTGGACTTTTATTATCTTAAATTATTCAGGGCTACTATTATCATTTTCGGGTTGCTACAGTTGTAGTTCAAGATAGTTATGCTTTCACTGTTATTCTTCTATCTTGAACCAATTATATTTCATTGTACACAACTCTGCCTACAAAGACGCTATATCTGTCTAAACTCACTTAACAGTGATTCACTTCTCCTTGAGGGGAGAAGTCCCTTGCTTATGGGTAAGAGTACCTACATGAGGCTTGAAATCCTAGGTTTGGTTATGCCATGAAAATCAACTGGAACTCTTATGTAAGGGTACGTAGAGTGTGGCTAAACACCAGCAGAAACAACTAGGTTTAGCTAGCCTGCAACTCAACTGGGACTTTTGTGTACGGGTGCCTAGGGTGTGGTTGAACACTAGCAGAAACAACTAGGTTTGACTAACCTGCAAGTTAGCGGGGGCTCTTGGGTAAGGCTACGGTGTAGCTAAACACTTGATCAAAAATAGCTAGTGTACTATTCCTTACGGAGAGATAATGAAAATCTCAGTGGTTGCTCGGTATTGGATGTAGGACTGACTGAGGTCAAGGCCGAACTAGTATAAACCCTTGTGTCCTATGAGATTGCCATTTGTGTAATTGCTATTTCTCTATTTCTAATCACCTCTTACTTTAATGACCACATTCCAATCTAGAAGTAATCTTGGGTTCATTCCTCACATATTTAAACATTACAACTCTGACACTCGCGTTTCTAAACTGCTATAGAGTCATCATGTTATTCCACGCACATCTATAACTGCCTTTTTATCTCTTGTGTTTTAAGTTGTGTCCTGCATCAACTTAAACACAACTTTTTAAAGTGCACATCCATCTAAACAAGGATTATAATGATCAAGATTTTTAATTACCCATTCACCCCCCTCTGGGTAAGGCATGTATTACGCCACAATAGGCTCAAGGTTGAAGGGGGGCTGGAACTAGCCCCCGTAAAGGGGTTGAAGGTTGGGAGAGGCCCGCGTAAAGGGCTGAGAATGGCTAGATTGAGTAGAGCCTGGGTTTAGGTGGACCATGATGGGGGGCTGGCATGGCCTACGTAACCCCTTTGGGGGTTTAGTTGGGCTGGCCCCTTCTTCTTCTTCTTTCCTTTTTTTTTTTGGTTAGGCTCGGAGGTTTGGGAAATCAAGGGTTTAGGTGGGCCAAGGGTTTAGGCGGTCAAGGTGAGGGGGCTGGGTTTAGGCTGCCAAAGACTGGGGGTTGGGTTTAGGCGAACCACTTACATGGGTTGGGTTTAGGCGGTCAAGGGCTAGGCTGGGTTTAGGCAGACCACACACATGGGTTGGGTTTAGGCAGACCACCAACATGGACTGGGTATAGGCGGTCAAGAGCTGGGGGGCTGGATTTAGGCGGACCACCACATGGGCCAGGTTTAGGCGGACCACCCACATGGGCTGGGTTTAGATGGTCAGGTGCTATGGGGCTAGGTTTAGGCGGACTACCACATGTGTTGGGTTTTGGCGGACCACCCACATGGGCTGGGTTTAGGCGGTCAAGGTCTACGGGGATGGGTTTAGGTGGGACAGGGGTTAACTGGGCCATGGAGGAGAGAGGAGAGGGGGTAATTTTCCCCGAGCTAACCATCTTCTAGTTTCCCGCAAGGGTTTCTAGCTACTTGCTGTGCATGTAGTGGAAGGATACGACGCTCTGAGCTTCAGAAGTTGTGTTGAGCAGTCCGCTCCCACTTCGTGTGTCGGCTCCTTGTAAGTGCCATGAGAAGTCCTTGCCATGGGTGTGGGCCATGTATAAAGCTCTCGAACCACTTCCTACTAGTGTGCACGTTGTGTTGGGCTTTCGTAGATGGTCCCCCCTGTCGTGGCCTAGTGTCTCGAGGTAGAAGATCGGCTAATGTCTAGAATGCCCTTGCATAGTGCCATCTTGGGCGTGGATTCTAGGATCTCTCACTACTCTAGTCCTTGCGCCGTGTGATACGGCAAGATGTACTGTGGTCCGAGTTCGGCTCGGCCTCTAGAGTGTTGTCGGTGTTGGGTTGATCTTATACAACACTTGGGATTGGCTCCTGATCCCCATGTGATGCCGTATGATATGGAAGGCGACCTAAATCCCATGGTCAGCCCGGTCATTAGAGGATTGATGGCGTTGCACAATTTGATGTCACAAGCAGGGCTCTGACATGAGACGAGAGGGAGGAACCCCCTAGATATGGTACTAGAACATCTAAGCAGATGAAGCCCCCTCTCTATCAAGGCTCTGTCTTGAATGCACCCTACCCAGGTGCCGCGTTCTGAACGTGGTAGCCAGAGTGGCCATGTTAAGATACGATCAGGCTCAGTTGGTTGACCATGATCTGGCTGACACCTAGCAATGGCTCCAAAGCCCAAAGGTGACTTGCTGTTGGAGTTGTCGGCGTCAAGCCGCTTGTAGAAGGCATGCTGGGAGTTGTTCCCTGCCTTTTTATCATGCGCCACAAGACATGATTGGTGGCAGAGAGTCTTGGGTTGGCTTGGCAACAAAGATGTCAGTTTGATGATGTCGCTTGCCTGGTAGTCGGGGGTGGTTCCCGCTTCTTGGTGAAGAGCCGTGTGATACGACGAGTGGCTCCAGAATCCAAGTTAGATTCAGCATTTGGAGCCATCGCATTGTGCCATTGATGAGGTGTTCAGGAGTGATCCCCAGTTCTCTGTAGGGTGCCGTAGGACACGGCAAGTTATTCTGAGCCCTGGGTTAGCCTGATTGTCGAGGTGCCAGTGGTGTAATGTCGCCTGCAGAGTATCTAAGGCTAGTCCCCGGATCTTTACAGAGTGTCATTTGGTGCAGCAGGTTGTCTCAAACCTCGAGTCTTATCCGGCCATCGGACAACTTGTTGGCATGGTGTCGTTTGCTTGAGGGTGCTCCCTGTTTAGTGTGTTATGCCATTTGACACGGTGAAATGTCCTAGTTCCTGGGCTCGACTCGGCTGGCAGAGCGCCTTTGGTTATATGCCATATTGCATTCTTTAGGGAGTAATTCTCTTGGCCTAAATATCGATTAGTTCGATAAAATAAGCAGGTGCAACAAATGCCCCCCACGGGACATGCGTCGAAGGCAGAGAAAACGGCGTGCAGCTCGTGCGCCTTGCAGGTTTTGATTTCTTCTGGCCTTACTAGCGTTATGGGGGTTCTGGGGGTTGACATTTCCATTGTGATCTTCTGTTTGATGACAACATGTTCTGAAGAAGACCGTTGGGTCTAGGATGTTGTAGTGTCAGACTCCCAGAGGGGGCTGCTGGGTTGGTAAAGGGCAGTTGACCAAAGTCGCTGAGGGCTTGGGGCTGGTGGAGATGGCGTGCATTGAACGCACGCAAGGTACTTGAAGTTCTATCCCATTGTTCACAACGTGGGGATTCCCTTCTCGTTCGTCCCATGTTGAGCTTGTGGCAAATGTGGACATGACCAGCATTGCGAATGCATTACTGATCTGCAATGTCCAATTCAGGCACTGAATTCTTCGTATGGGAGGCCATCTCGGTGGTCGACAATGTGATTGTGCTTGGCGCCAATGCTGATGATGAGAAGATGCCCAGGGAGACTAGGGTAGTAGCTCTCTTGACTTTGTTGCTAATGTCTAGGGCCATGCCTTGTGTAGTGGGCTTAGTGGATTCTCAGAGAAGGGGTGACTCAATGGAGGAAGCTCTCCTTTGTCAAGAATCTGAGACAGGGGGAGGCTACGAATGTCGAGTCCATCATGCTTCCTAGGGTGGTTGGTGAGTTGCGGGAGACCATTGGTGGTTCCTTTGTTGTTTGAGGTTGCATCGGCAGGGAGCCCCCAGAAATGTACTTGCAAGCTGAGACATGTGTTTTCTCAACTTTTCCACCTTGTCTATGTCTAGGAGTGCTCTGAGTATTTCACACTCCTTGGCTTGTTCCCCTGTGGGGTGTGACCGTAGTCAACGATGCCATGTAGGGGGTTCGAGACTTCCTAGACTTGGGAGTCTAAGGACCATCCATCCCTCAGTTCTTGGGGTTGTTGGCTGATGACTAGATGGTCATCACTCAAGTTGAGGTTTAGCAGCGATACCTACGGTTGGCTACTGTCAGTGGATATTACCCATGCTTTGGTTGCTAGAGGCCTACTACCGTTGTCATGGTTGTTTCTTGTAGGTAGCTTACATTGTTTGTCGACCGTCTGTGAGGGTGTACTGGCTAGGCTTGGCATTGATCATCCTATAGGACGTGTTAGTCATAATTGTGTCGACCTACCTCCAAGGTGTATTGGTTGAAGTTGGTGTTGGCCTACCTCTAAGGCATGCCAGTCAGACGTTGAGGTTGACTTGCCTCTGATGTGTTTTGGTCAGAGTTATGTCAAGGACCTACCTCAATGAAGCGTACTAGTTCGATGTCAATGGAGACCTGGCTCGACAATGCGTGATGGTCTGATGTTGTTGGAGGTCGACCTCGACGAGATTTGTCGACCTAATATTATTGGAGGCTAGCCTAGGTGAGGTGTATCGGCCGGATGTTGTAGAGGCCATCCTCAGCGAGGTGTGTTGACTGGATATTGCTAAAGACCTACCTCGGTGAGGCGTCTTGGTCTGAAGTTGCTGAAGACCTACCTTGGCTAGGCGTCTCGGTCTAAAGTTGTTGGAGACCTGCCTTGGTGAGGCATCTTGGCCTAAAGTTGCTGGAGACCTACCTCAGCGAGGTATCTTGGTCTGAAGTTATCGGAGACCTATCTCGGTTAGGTGTCTTGGTCTAAAGTTGCTAGAGACCTACCTCGACGAGTACATGTCAGTCTGTCATCGTTGTCGATGTAGGCCTACCTATGTGGTGTGTTGGCTACAAATCATCATCGGCTGACCCTTGCAGTGTGATGACCAAAATTTGATGCTGCCAGTTACCCATTGTAGTGCAATAGCCAAAGTTGAGGTTGGCCGACCCTTAAGAGTGTGATGACCAAAAGCAATGTTAGATAGATAACCATTTCAGTATTGTTGATTGATGCGGGATGAAATGAGGGACTCGATGCCAATTTGATGCAAATCAGGGACTCTAGGCAATGACGCGTCTATTTGGACGACGCGACCAGCAATGACACAAACAACAAGGATAACTAGACGTGACACCAAGAGCTCCTATGGGATATATGCTGTTAACAGAAACACAAACTCACGAGTCGTCCCTTGCGAGGAAAACGCGGGGATGTGCACGGTTGAGAAATTGGTAATGAGTCAAGAGTATTCGGCTCCTTTCACATGCTCGGGTCGAGTCATGGGATGGGTCACGCTCGCTCTCTCGCAACGGTGATCAAAAATGATAACGAGCTAGAATCCTATCACTCAAGCAGCGTCATTCAAACATATACGAACTAAGCAAATGCCAAACAAGAGGAGTGAGAACGTACCTCCACGCTCCAGGCGTGGGGAAGACTATCCCGGCCAAGAATAGTAACTCCCGGTACAATAATTACTAATAATTACAGAAGAGAATTTATGGCCCACTCCACGCAGGGAGGTAAAGGGCTACAACAGAAAACCAGGAGCACTGATCTTGGGTTGACGGGTGTTGACACCCGTTTTTTGCCTATGAGCTGAGTCATTTCTCTTACCATCAATTGTTGATGCCTCAAGTTGTCCATTGCTCATTGGGTTGTTTCACGCACGTCGTGTGCTTATTTTATGGGTATCTCCTGCCATGGCTAGGTCTGCTCTTGGATCCGGGCTTAATGGGCCTTGATTTCAACTGATCTCTGGGTTAAATGGACTTACTTATCTCATTTTCTTAGTTTTAAGCATCCAGGCTTTACGTGGTCTAGCGACCGGCCGTTCAGTGATTGGGCGGTCTTCTTGGAACCGTTTACTAATTTATTGGATATTTATTTGATTTTCTGAATTTCCACCGACAAGCCTTTGCACGGTCTGAAAGCAGCCGTTTACTTCCATTGAACGGCCTATCGTTAGACCGTCTAGTTCCCAAAGTCCTAAGCCGGTTGATTTTTCAGATAATTGTCTATTTATCCTATTTTTTTTTGGATTTATCCCCGACATGTGTACACGGCCAAGCATTGAACCGTTCTATTCAGTGAATGGTCCACCAGTAGACCATTTTATCCTGAAGAGTCCAACACCGTGATAGCCAGTCAGTTCGATGGATAATTGTATAATTTCTTAGCTTATTTTATTTATCATCGACAGCATTAGACGGTCTAGTAGTAGACCGTGTAATTGTCTGGGCGGCCTATCGCGCGACCGTGTACATGATCAAAACCTGTGGATTGTTTAGATTTTCTCTCTCTATCCGTGGTTGAACCTCCACCTTCCTCCACCATTTTCTCTGCGATTTCTAAACCAAATGGGGTGTCGTTTGATTTGGGTGGGAGATAAAGGTATTGTCTACAAATTTTGTTTTGAAATCTCGAATTAATATCCATTAGAAATTTCAATTTCGAGGTTGGACTTTTAGGGCTCTATAAATAGAACCCCTAGTCCAAGCTTGAAAGGGGGGAGATCCAACGTCGACGTCGAAGCTCTGCCGAATTATTGAGCGAACTATAGTCAGGGAGGGAGGCTTTCTACATCCTTCTAAGCCTCTGGTTCAAGGGAGTAATCTTTTTTTGGTGTTCTAGTCTAGGCTTTTAATTGTCGTTTCATCCATTGCATGCTTCTTTTTTTCACCATCTTCTTCCCACATTTTTGCACCATTTTACATCATTTCTACACCAGTCCTATTGTTTTGATGCCCTATAGGGGTTTAAAAACCTCCCCAGGTATCGCCCATTCCATGTTATTTCATTTATTTTCCATTCTTTTCTATAGTTACTACACTTCCTAGGGCTATTTTGGGTTGCATTTTCGTGTTCTTCACGTTGTTTTGCAGATCAGCATCAGCATAACACGAGGCCCATCCCCTCTGGCCGACCGGAAGGGGTGGAGGATCAAGTCCTACAACTTGGAGTCTGGCGCCTTTGAACGGCCTTCTTCCGCCCATCTTCAGATAAGAGCGGTCCCCCAAGAACCGTTCAGATCCTATAAGTGGCCATCTGCAAACTATTTAAAGCCAGACCCTTCTTCGTCCCGCTTCCTTCTTCAGCGCTATGAGCGGTCTATCGAGCGGCCATTCCATACCTGGAGCGGTTCGTCCTGGACCATGTACGCTGCATCTTGGGCGAGTGCTTTCTCCCTTTCCAAGGTACGTAGTACTCTCTGGTACCCGTGTCTTGGTGGCGATCACGATCACACACACACACCTCTCTACTTTTTCCTTCCTCCCTTCATCTTTCTTGTCTTTATATTTTGATCAAGAAAAGGAAGAAAAAGAGAAAGAAAGAGGGGGAGGAAAAATGTCAACCCCCCATTTTTTGGTGATCATAGTGGGACTCCTAGTGCCCATCGTGCTGTTGTTTTGCTGACTTGTGTTCTGTGCTTGGTTAGGGTTTTTTTTAAGTGGTTTCAGGTTGCTATTTCGTCCACCCCGGTTTCTATCCTCGGATGCGTGCGTGGTTCCCTTAGAGCCGTTTAGTCATTCCCGCGGTCAGACGATAGACCGTGTAGTCCCAGTCTCAGGTGCACTGCTATTTCCTTTCTATCACGCTGCTATTACTTGCACGGTCTAATTCGGGCCATTCCTTTGTTTCCACGGTCGTCCTATAGACCATCCCTTTACATCTCACAAGTGTTTGCTTTTCTGTGAGCCTGTTAGCTTCAGCGGTCCTCGCCGGACCGTGCATCAGTTTCCACGGTCTGCCAATAGGCAGTGCTCGTCTGCTGGCTCAGGTACGTTGTTCTCTTGGATACACTTGTGGTTCTACTGACTCTTTGCGGTCTGTTTAGGGCCATTTCACATTTTGCACGGTCTGTCGATAGACCGTCCAGTCTCCTCAGGTACGCATTTATTTTTGTTCATCTCAGTTCTGTGTTTTTACTATTTTTTTACTACTCCCTGCTGTTGCACGGTCCTCCCAGGACCGTTTACTTCCATGAGCGGTCTCCCTCAGACCATGTTTTAGTGCTACAGTGCACCCGTGATCATCATTTTGACTATTATTTCATATTATTTCATATTTGTTGGGTGCTAGTTTGATCTCCCCTGATTATTATTTATTTCTACATGATTATTTCCGCACTTGTCATAATTGGTTGGTCATTATTTGCTAGTTCTAGGCTGGACTTTGCATGCCACTCCGGTGCGCATAGGATTCATGAATTTTTATCACATTGTAGTTGCATTCCTACCTTGGTAGGGGAACCTCTCATCTTCATATTCCTTGGAGCCGACTAGGCGACCTTACTCGGGACCTCCGTAAGTCCCCGTGAGCCGTGGATTCTCACACAGACGTCAGGCCGGTTGTACCTTTTCTATCCCGTAGCTTTACATGTTGCATACGTCGTGAGAGAGTTAACCATAGATTAACCCAAAGTTTGGACCTTGTTCCCTATAGGTTTCCTATTTTGAGGGAATTGATCCTAAATCAAATCATTAAAAGGTCCACCGAAACCTTGGCAAAATAAAAGTTAACGATCATACCAACTTGTTTGATCTTGGTTGAACCCCCCTCACACCCATATTATTTGTTTGGGCCTATCCAAGCCCACTTGTGTTATTTCGCGTTGCATCCCCCATCATCCATATAAATTTTGTTATTAGGCCCATTTAGGCTAGACCATTTTGTGCGTCCATTTGTTTAGTCTCATTGTCCTATGTTTCTTTTTCTTTCTTTTCTCCTTTCCATTATTGAGTCAATCCCCCTCTTTAATTCTTGAGCCCTTTATTTCCCTCATTGTATTTCCCTGATTTTTCATGTATAAAGTCTCCATTTGCCATCATGGAGCGCCATTTTTCTCCTGTATATTACCCTTCTTCTTCCCCGTCTTCCTATGCCCGCGTGGATTCCTCTTCCCACGCGGGCCCATCCCCTCGTGGCCCTTTCGACCCACAAGCAAATCTCATGGCCCACTTATCACCTCTGGTTTGCCAAATGGACCCGGTCTAGGCCCAAAAACTCACTACTAATCATCTTAATGGGCCTCATTCTGATAACGGACCTCATTCATCAAATGGGCCTCATTCCTTTAATGGGTCATCTTTCTTGAGTGGCCCATCTTTCTTTAATGGGTCCCATTATCTTAGTGGGCCTTAACCCTTCACTGGGCCTCGCTCTTTCAATGGGCCTCATCCTTCTAACGGGCCTCCATCTTCTACTCTTAATGGACCCCCTTCCTTTAACGGGCGCTCTTATTCTCTTAATGGGCCCGCTCCTTCTACCCATGTTGCTGCTGGCCCAATCGGTCATTATTCTCATGTTCATGATCCTTCCAGGCCCACGTATCCTTCCACTGCTGTAATGGGCTTCCCTTCTTCTCAGTCCGGATCCCCTTATCCGGCCCAATACTATAATCTTGGCCCAAATTCACACTCTCTTGCTCCGGCTAGTTTGCATCCTTCTCAGCCTCTCCCCATCGAGGAGATGATTGCTCAAGCCCAACGCCAACTTGATGAACTTCAACGTCAAATTGATCCCAAATCTTCTTTGAGTGTCTCGTCTGCATTCCAAGGTCTTGAGCTTCCACCGCGTTCACAAATTCCTACATATCGCCACTATGGTGGAGTCGGTGACCCCTACATGCACTTGAAGGAGTTTCTTTGTGAGTCGGCCTAATTCCGACATGACCAACGTTTGATGGCCTATCTATTTGGTCTGTCTCTAGAAGGCCCGGCTGGGGATTGGTTCTTTACATTGTCACAAGATCAAGTGGTGAATTTCCAAGCCGTTCAAGAGAAATTTCTTCAGCAGTATCAAGACCAGGTTGGGCCCAAGTATTCTATGGTTGATCTGGCCCATGAGAAGATGAAGCCCAACGAGGAGTTCCCTACCTTCGCCGACCGCTGGCGTCGCCTGGCCGTGGAAGTCCCGGGCATATTCCGGAGGGAGAACACATCAAAATGATCATTTCCAATGTAACGCCCGAGTATCAGTTTATCTTAGCCTTGAATGATATCAACTCCTAGCCACAATTGTATAGCCGAGCCCACTTCATCCGCCAACAACTCCTAGTTTCCCTTGATCCCTGTGAACGTGTCACATACACATTTTTAAAAGAGAGAGAATTGAATGATAAAAATATGATGATTAACTATTATTAGGGATAAAAAGAAACTATGCTAAAACATGTGGGACATGAAGAAAAAAGGGGATTGAGCATGAGATGCTCAAAGGAGGGTGATCGCCAGAGGGGTTACCTCAAAATATCAAAGGAGTGATCGCATGTACCTTGTATTGAGCGGGTGAGATTGGGGGTTCTTCCTTCCTCCTTCTATCGGCCGGCCGATGAAGGGGGTTTATAGCTTGATTACGCTTGCATAAACACACAAAATAAAGATATGGATTAGCCAAATATGTGTAGCATCAATGCTCTAGAAGTATAGAAATCAATCAAATTAAGCATGAACACACACCTTGTGTGTTTTGGTTTTAAACCCCTAAGAGGAGTAACAAGGTATGGGATTATGGATGATATACAAAGCAAGATGTAGTATGATGTAAAGCAATTTTAACGTGCTGAGAAGATCTCTAGTATAACAACTAGAGAGTGATGAGTGATATGATAAAAAAAATAAAAACTAAAGAAGGGGTGACCTTTCTGCTATGTGTGCAGCAGTAAAGGGAGAAAGAACAAAGCTGCAGTTGCTGCGACAAGATGAAGAAATGCCGGATGAAGACACCGTTCGTGGGAGAAAGAACACCAGAGGAAGGAGCTTTGGAAGAAGATCAAACATGCAAAAAAACAAAAACTCTCCCCTCTCTGTATAAAAAAAGGCTCTCACCACGTTCTTCTTAGCTCTCTCTGTTGCTCTCTCTTTTTTTGTTCTTCTACTCTCTCTGCCTCCTCTTCTCCTCGCTCGTGAGGGATTCGAGGGGGGTATTTATAGGGCAAAAATCCTTGCATTAATAGGATTAAAATAAGGCAACGAATCCTCAATAAGGAACCCTCCTCCCAATCAAACACCAGGTGCAAAATGGGGGAAGGATTACTACTGGAAAGAAGCAGGCAAAAGGGAGATGGAAGTGAAAATGATGACCTAGCTAGGGGCGTCAATTGAACTGATGACATTCACATGGTCGTCAATTCCTGAATTTAATTATAGAAATAAAGAACTTTTCTTATTTAAAATTATCAAATGACACCTGTTTGAACGGGCGTTAAATAATCAACGCCCCTCATTAGGACGTCAATTATCTTGAATTTTATTTTTATTAGAATTTATTAAATCCAGGAAATAACGACCGTTTGAACAGTCGTCTATTTAAGAAATGCGCCCTTAATTAAGTCGTCAATTAAATGACGCCCTCCCTCCAGGCATTAATTTCAATTATTGAAGCAAAAAGGCCAAGAAATTACAATTAATATGGAGAAATTAGAAAAACTGCATATTAAACTAATATTAAAGTTCACTTTGGGGCGTCATATGGTGACATGAGATTTACCCAACATAGCATCGATTTTGGCGTGTCTACAGCTGCCCCGCCTTGGCGTCTGCTTTGCAAGGGAATGAAACGAAATAAAGCGAAAGTGTAACGAGCAGAATGAAGTGAGAATGAACTGATAAGTAGATGCTAAGGTGTGATGTGACACGCCTCCGACACTAAGTGTTGAAAATCTTTCCAGAATTCTAAATGAAACAACTTTGGATGATTACAAGAAAGCAATGATTAGCTGGATGAAGGGACTAATCTTAAAGAACAAAATGTGCGCGAGGGTACGGAAGGAAAGACACCATTGGAGAGCGATTATCAGCCAATGTGGACGTGCTACAACCAAGGTGGATTTGTAGAAAAATAAGAAGAAATTGAGATAAAGACCCAGCGAATGAATGCTTTTCAAGGAACCAGCCTGAGCGGCTTCAAGGAGAATAAAGTACTTGATTTGGAATGGAATATCTCATGTCAACTCCATTAAGAGCGGGTGGCCTTCATTATTGGCATAATATGGGGATTTTCATCATTGAAGCTCAAAGTCCTACATGATGCATGCTGGGCTAAAACAAAAACTAAAACAAACTAAAAAATAGAAGATAATCAAGGATAATATTGTTAAACCATCGAGATTTGGTCAGGAATCCAGATCTCTAAGATGACACTAAGCCGAAGCCCGTTTATCCACGTATCAACTCGGAAAGTGGAACCGTCGTCCCAAACCTTAGATGACCCAACGGCCTATCCGTGTGATCAAGACTCCCCTGGAATTATCATTGTTTTTGATGGAGGGGAACTCAAATTCCAGGTTCATCAGAACCACAAGGTCCTTGATATGCTATAATAACGTAGCTATCATATAGTAACAATGCATATAGGAAAGAATACAAGGATGGAATAATGTTACCAGCGGAAGAAATCCAACCGTCTCAAGACCTGCATAACCTGCACTTTTCTATGCTCAAAAATTATTAGCTGAGTAAAGAATCATCAGCTTAATAAAGATCATAAGCTCAATAAGCTCAAAGTATGATCATAAGTGCATGACATAATAAACTTCATCAAGATATAATAGCACTTAAGGTCATCAACAATCATCATGATGTAAAGCAATTCAAAAGTGTAAGCTCAGGAAAAGACGACCCTATGCAGTGGCGTCAAAACAATAAATGACGATGGTCATTGGGGCGTTAATTAAAAGTACCATTACACTTGGAATCGGACTGAAACTGACGCCGAGCATAGAGGCGTTAAATAAATGACGACACTGATAATGTTGTCAATCAAAGAAATGACGGCAAGCTATATGTCGTCAATTAACCGTCTTACTGGCACTCCGTTCCCTGCTCAGAATCAAACCCCCATCGACTGATTTGAACTCGAACTCAAACTGATGTTCTAAACGGCTAGCCAAAGCTCCGAATCATTATAAAAGGCGATGAGTCCTCTGCTACACTCATCGACTAATTGATCACTACATCAGCCAGACACTCAATAACAACAGAACTAGTAAACAGGGGAACTGCAGGTATTCTTCAAACCGAAAGAGAGGATGGATAGGATGATGGTGATGTAGAGGCCTTCTAAGAAGCCTAGGATGGGTTTTCCTAGGATCTCTGAAGTTGCAAGCCACATAAGAGGGAGGATAGCCAAAGGCCAAGTAAGTTCATTTTTAATTCAATGCTTTTATTTCATTCTTCCTTTTCTTTTTCAAAAACTTCTGATTACATTCTCTTCTCTTCTTCTCTTCTTTTATGTTTTTTTTTTCAGGATTACCCAAATGTACCAGGACCAAGGAGGTTCTTAAGAATTAAATGGCTCCCTTTGCTCCTCTCTAAACTCTCTTTGGACATGAGGTCTTTTCTTAGTAGATGGCACCTACTAGGCCTTATAACCCATGCTACCCACTATGATGATATCCACTTAGATTGGGCCTCCATAGGAGCACTAATAGAATTATGGCATCTAAACACTCATACTTTCCTCTTTCCTACCTTTGAAGCCACCATTCTCTTAGAGGAAGTAGAGATGCTCCTTGGATTAAGAAAGATGAAGCAAGGAGAAGAGTCAAAGATGGCTAGTATGACCAAACCAATAAATGCACATGACATGCTTACTAGCCTCATACCAAACCCAAATCTAGTGAATCAAATCAAAGCCCACAAAGGAATTAATCTTCTGAAATTAGCTTCATGGGTATACAAGAACATGGACAAAGCCCAAGAGGAGGAAGACTTGTTGGAGAGAGTAATGAAAGGCTTTGTTGTATGCATAGTAGGAGCTCTCCTCTTCCCTTCAATAGAAGACCATCTAGAAGAATGCCACTTAAGCACCATAGTTAGCATATGGGAAGGCAAAAGAATAGGACCGACGGTACTAGCCAACCTATATAATGGACTCACATCGGCTTCCTTGGGGCGACCTCTCTATGGGTCAATGCTACTCCTTTCTTGTTGGGTGGACTTCCACCTAAAATTTGACCCATGCCAAGAAACTCAATCAACCTCAAAGATCTTCTCAAAAAGCCATCTTCGATATATGACGGATTCTCTAGGCCTATGTGAGAGAGTGACTAATCGGGTGCCAAAGCTCAAGAAAAGGAGTGAATGGAGGGACTACTTCAAGACAATGCCCAAGAGCGGCTTCACTTGCACACCGGGGTTTCTAAAGACCCAAGAACTTCGCTCAAGACTCTCCTCCAGCATAGAGCTTCGATTGATCGGCGAGAACGACTTCATCCTCTACAATGCTCATCGGTGCCTTCCACAGCTTGGATTACCTCGGCACACTTTTGGAGAACCTTCTCATCTTCCACCACTTAAGAGGAGGGAACTAGGCTGAAGTGGAGATCAAGAAGAAGTCAAAACAATCATGGCTCAATGGAAGGTTGGACTTCTCCACAGGTTCAAGACATATGTTGAAGAAGAAGAGAACAAATGCAAATCTTATGTAATAGCACTTAGGAAAATAAGGCCCACGGTGGCTCAGTGAGTGTAACAATGATTTTCATGAAATAAAAGGATTTTTTCTTTAATTGAGCCAAAATAACATGTTACATATGATCCTGTCTTCCAATTCAATGATTCTGTCTGATAAAACGAAGCCTCGGGCTCTCTGTTCTGGGACGCGCCCCCAATAATGGCGTCAATTCCTAAACCCGCACCTTAGCACACGTCGTCATTTAATTTAATCAATTTCCTTAAAAATAAATAAAACCACAATTGATGCTTATTCAGACAAGCGTCTATTAATTTGTGCCTCAAGTGAAGATGTTAATCGCTTTAAATTCCTTAAAATATTTTCAAAATAATTCCTCAATTTCATAGAAATAACGCCTTCACACATGTCGTTCTTTAACAAATGGACGTCTGCTCACTAAGTCGTCAAATCCAAACAGTAATCATGACGATCGATCACATCAATCACCTTCCCATTAATGCGTCTGACGACGGTTACAAGTTCCCATGCAAATATAAATGACGCCTAGGACTGGGTCGTCAAATCATAAAACCACGCCTTACCTCAGACCGTCAATTAATATAAAGATGGCCTCCATCATGGCGTCAATTCTTTTCGACCGTTAAATTAACCCTATTTCCCTCCTTCTTCTCCTTCCTTCGTCTCCTTTCTTTCCTTTCCCTCACAAACCCCAACCGAGCCCCCCTTTCTAACCAATCTCTCTCTCTATCTCTCTCTCCATCTCTACTCTCTCTACTCTCTAACCCATGGCTGGAGGCGCTTACAAGCGGCAGAGGGTCATCGCCCCTGAGGTAATGGACCTCGGCAACGACGAACACGCCGGTGAGGAGGCACCTACGGCGGCCGAAGACGCTCCGATGGCGGAGCATGGCGGAGGAGAACAAACTGCCAACGAAGGGGAAGACGACGATGGGAGCGAAGAAGAAGAAGAAAACGATGGCGAGGATGGAGAAGAGGAGAAAGAAGACGACGACGGTGAAGAAGAAGAAGAAGGAGGAGGAGGAGGTGAAGAAGAACCACCGGCGGCGGCGGTGGTCCCTCATCCCGGCCAACCATGGTGGCCACGGCAACCCGGCAGCCACTCCGCGGAGGGCTTCTAACGCCCGAACGAAGCAAGGTAGGTGCCCTACCCAAAGCCTTCATTTTTATTTATTTATTTTTATTTCCATCAATTTCCATAGCCCTCGGTGAAGGGAAAACCAGTGATACAGTCAAATGACGCCCCAGTGGGTGCCGTCAATTAAAATAACGACCCTCCCTGGGTCGTTAATTAAAATTATTTTCATTTTCTAAAAATGATTAATTTATGAAACCGCGCCCTGTAGCATGTCGCCATTTAGAAATATATCATGCTTATTTATCATTTTCTGTTAATTTCCATGCCATTTCTTTTATTTTTGACGTATATCTCTATTTTATTATTTCATGTATGTAGACACGCCATTCTTGACGTCTCCTGAGAAAGTCTCATATTACTATACAACGCCCCGCGACGGCTTACGCGTTTTAACTCACTTGAGTGCTTCCTTTTCTTGAGTCTTCTTCCGCCCTTTTCGGCATCCGGAATCGTCTCGTCACGGCGTTCGGACGGCATCAATACCAGTCAGACGCGTCAGGAGTTCCGGAACCAAGAAGGGTGTCTGTCGGGCGGCAGCCGACTGAGGACCCGGTGGGTCTTAATGGGGGCGTCCAGGCCCCTGGACGCCCCCATTCTTTAAATTTATTTTATTTTTCTTTTTCTTTTTTTAAAAGCCCAAAAATAAATAAAAAATATATATATTAATGGAGGCGTCCAGGCCTCTGGACGCCTCCATAAAAATAAATATAAAAATGTGTGTAAGTGCCCGTTGGCATAAAAGACAAAAAAAATAAAAAATATATATATTAATGGAGGCGTCCAGTCCCCTGGACGCCTCCATAAAAACAAACATAAAAAATTAAAATGCCAGCCTTGGCATAAAAGACAAAATAAAAAAAATAAAAATAATATATTTTTGGAGGCGTCCAGGCCCCTGGACGCCTCCATCAACTCTCTCACGGGCGCCGGCCACCGAACGACGGTTTGTCGTGTGTGAAAAAAGCCAAATTATGGAGACGTCCAGCCACCTAGACGCGCCCATTTCTGAATCACGAGGCGCCGCTCTCAAAACCACGCGTTGTGTCAAACCGCGCGCGGCCGTCGGTGGTGTTTGGTGGACCTGTTGGAGGCGTCCGAGGCCCTGGACGCCTCCACAAAAATATTCTAAAAAAAATTAATAAAAATAGAATAAAATATTAGTTCGGCCCTGATGGAGGTGTCCAGGGTCTTGGACACCTCCACCCTCCGGAGCCCTATAAATAGAGGCCCACCCCCTCAGTTCTGGGAGAGCTTCGAAGAGATCCGATAGGCTGCCGGAGCCCAGAGGCTACCGGAGTCATTTTCTAACCCGTGGGGTCTTTTGTAGGTGGAGGTTCTGCCGGCTTCTCGGGTGTCCACGCTCGCGAGAGGAAGGTCGTCTTCATCCACCGCGCTTCCACGCCATCCCTACGCTGCCGGAGCTCCGCCGGATTTCACCATCGGCACATCCAATAAGCCAATCCTTTCCTTTTCTTCTTAGTTCTTTTGCATTCATCATCTCGCATCATCTATCCCCCTTCATAAGGGCGCCTCTTCTTATATACTTCTTGCATCCATCATCTCATTTTCCTCCTACTCGAGTCCGAGAGGGGTTTAAAAGACAACACCAACCAGGTGTGTGTCTTACCATCATTTCGTTATTTTTTATCGTAAGGATTTGAATACTACACCTTCATCTTTCTAATCCACTCGTTACTTGTTTGTCGTTGTTTTGCAAGGGTACCCAAGGAAAGCCCTCTCCGTCGGCCGGCCGAAGGGGGAGGAAGAAGCAACCCGCCATCTCCCGCTCTTGAGGTAGGCGCGATCACTTTCTTCATTTTGGGGTCTTTCGGCCCCTGGCGATCACATCTTGTTCTCGAGGCCGCGGCGAGTCACTTCCCCAATGGCCGTTTAAATTTCCGTTCTTATATTCTCTTTATATTCTGTTATATTCTGCTCATATGCTCGAGGCCGCGGCGAGTCACTTCTCCAATGGCCGTTTAAATTCCCGTTCTTATATGTTATATTCTTATCTATTCATGTTCTCGAGGCCGCGGCGAGTCACTTCTCCAATGGCCATTTAAATTCTCTTTATATCCTGTCATATTCTTATCTATTCATATTCTCGAGGCCGCAGCGAGTCACTTCCCCAATGGCCGTTTCAATTCCTGCTATTTAATTTCTGCACCATTCCCGTCCCCCCGAGATCGCGGCGAGTCACTTCCCGCTATGGCCGTTTAACCCCCATATCTTGCTATATTATATTTGTCTCGCTCGCCCCGCCGGAGCAATCTCCCGTGGTGGCCCCTTCTCTTTTCTCTTATTTCTGTGTTGCAGCAAACAAAAAGAAGGAGCCCGCGCGCTCCGCATCCTCTTCGCACCCCGAACCGCGTGACGTCGCTCACAGATTGGCGATCACGGTGGGACTTCTACTGCTTCCTTTCGGCTACCCTTGCAAGTTCGGCACCATCCGTGCCTCTCCACCTTGGCGCCCGCGCGCGCCCCCGTTGTGCTCACGGCAGCATTGTCAGTTTTGATTGGTTGTTTGTTTATTACATGTCTGTTATTTCTGTTGTTTTCCCACTCCATATCTCTGTCAGCATTTCATTGCATGCATCCATCCCTCTTTTCTATCCTTTTTTCATTTTTTTGAGGATCACCCTTTCCCGGTGAAGGAAGGACTCTCCGTTTGAGAATTCCTCTCAACGGACTAGAATCTCCTCCACTGGGACCTCCGTAAGTCCCCGACATCGAAGAATCTCCTCTTCGTTCACTGGGCTGGTTGTACCATTGAAGTTCCCCGAAGTTAGTCATTTCATTCGTGGTGAGACGAGAGACCCTAGCTGACACGGCGGTGAAACAAAAATAAACTAGGGTCCCCATTTTGTGTGAACTTCGGATCTCGCTAAAAACACAAAAAAATCATCAAAATCAAAACACAAAAAAAAGGCGTAAAGGCATCAACTTGTTTGATAATCTCTGCTACCTGCTTGCTAGTGTATGTTTTTACGTTCTGGGAAAACTGTGAGCATGGCTCACGAGTCTTTTGAGGAAAACCACCCTAGTCGTGGTTTGTCAGCCGACCCGCGAGTCTATGCTATGGACTCGGGTCCTTCTCATGAGCTCTCGCATGAGGTGCAGGTTATTGCCGGGGACACGTTCCCACCACAGGATATCTCTTCCTTACTGGGCGTCCTCGCCAACACGGAGCTTACCTCTGAACAGCTCGGGCCTTCCAGGCCATTCTAAAAGGGAAATCTGTTTCCCCCACGCCCCAGGAATCAACTCCGGCCATCGCACCCTCCAAGAGTCCGTGCAGGCCATTCCATCTCCTTCATTGGCGCAAGCCATCCAGTCTCCCTCGCTTCAAGGACAAGCGAGCCAACAACCACCCTCATTCCAGTTCCCGTCACAATCTCAAACTCCCGTTGTTCCCCACACACCGCTTCAGCCAGGGCCAACTGTCGGCGGTCCGACAGCTCCCTCTCATTCCGGGTTCCCCCCTCAAGTCTCCGGGAGACAGTTTCTCCCCCAGTGGCAAGTGCCACCTTCACCTCCAGAGGAGCTCGCCCAATCGCTCCTCAATAGGTTCAATCGCATGGACGAGCAGTTTCAAAATCTGAGAAGGATGGTGGACGTGAAAGCCACCCCGGAGGTTGCTTTGCCAATCCTTCCCGTCATTCATCTTCCTCCCTCCGAAATGCCCACGTACCGCAGATACAATGGTACCGGCAACCCCTTCATTCACCTCAAGGATTTCATGTATGAATCCTCCTATTGGCAAAACGATCAGAGGTCCCTGGCATACCTCTTTCGGAGATCATTGGATGGTCCCGCGCTTGAGTGGTTCTATTCCTTAGAGCCCCGCGAGGCCGAGAATTTTGAAATAGTCCAGAGAAGGTTCTTGCAGAAATATAGGGATAGGGTCGGTCCCTCACTCTCCATTACCGACCTAGTGGCCGAAAAGATGAAGCCCGATGAGGATTTTGTCCGCTATGCTGATAGATGGAGGTCTCTGGCGGAAAGAATAAGGGATACCCTCTCTGAGCCCGAACAAGTGAAGATGATTGTGTCTAATGCAACCCCACAGTTCAGACACGTCCTGGCCATGAATAAACTTACTACAATGGAGGAACTCTATGAAAGGGCCCGATACATCCAAACCCAGTTAAAAGACTCCCCCATTATGAACATGTTTGAGTCGTCGAAGCCCAAAGTGGTCAGAAAGACAGGCGCTGGTGTCCCGGGCGGAGCCACAGAAGGGGTCGTGACAAATGAGCAAGTGGGTGCGGTCAACAATGCCAACTATGCGGTCAACCCAAGGCCTCCACAAATGCCCCGACTTCCCCTCCAACCAGGTCCTTTCCCTCTTCGTCCTCCACCCCAAAATAATCCACCCCAGGATAATATGCCTCCATTACGTCAACCCCAGCAACAACAACCACAACCTCAGCAACAACAACCACCGCTTCAGTACAACCAAGTTCCACCCCCGGGGAACTATGGTCCCCAACAGCAACAAAGGAGGCCGCTCGGTCCCAAGAGAGCCTACTATCCACCATTGCCAGAAACCTTAGCAGACATTTTTAATGCCCTCATGGCATCAAACCAACTCGCCCTACCCAGAGAAAGGCCCGTGTGGCCCCCAAATGTTGATACCTCCAAATACTGCGTCTACCACAGGCAGCCAGGACACACAGTAGATTACTGCTTCCATTTCAAAGATTACATCCACGATATGAATGATGAACATCAAATAGATTGGGATGAAATGAGACGATACGTCGCCGCTCTTAAGGCTAGGAGACCTCCTCATAGGCCACAGCAGCAGTTACAACAGCAGCAGCAGCAGCAACCACAACAACAACAACAGCCTCAGCAGGCCCCACAACAACAGCCCGACATGGGCATAATCCAGAATCCATTACCGGAGCACCAACAGCCCAATCATCAGGTTAACCCCATCTCCTCCTTCCCGGAAGTCGGGAGAGAGCAGGTGTGGCACCAGGAAAGTACCTCCATTCTTTCTACCGCCAATCCTATCATCACGCAACACCCTTGCCTTGCCCGGGTAGCACCTCTCTCTCATCAACCCGCGTCAGTATCGCCTTCACCATTTCCACTACCATTACGCCCCCTCATCCGTACCCCGATCTCCTATCAACCGACACTCTCCACTACGCCTTCACACCCTCTCATCTTCTCTCACTCCCCCACTTTACCATCCACCTCTACCACATTTACCCCTACGCCTTCTAAACCCCTTATCATCCGTCAACCATACATAACCCCGTCTTTCTCCACCGTATCACCACTAATGCCTTCAAAACCACTCATTACTCATCGCCCACCTCAAAATCATTGCCCACTTCAAGCCCTACCCACTTCTACTTCGTCTCCACCTCCACCTTCCAGACCCCTTATCCTTCATAATCCGCGCGATATCCCCTCTACCTTCACCATGCCTCCACCTAACAAACCCCTCATCAGAATCCCTGCTCCCGTCATCACCCCTGCTTCATCGACCATTCCTCCACCACTACCCCTCAAACCTCTGTTAAAACCCACTGCTACCCCCACAGAGGTACAAAAGCCGCAGGCAATGGTGCTCCGGAGTGGAAGGATTTTCCACAGGGTTTTCCCCCACAACAGTCAGAATCTGAGCAATCTCAGCCAGAGAAGGATGATGGAGAACAACCAGAAAGAGCTCTCCCTGGAACACAGTATGATCTATTAAAACATTTGGACAAGACGCCTGCTCGGATCTCCATCCTGGAGCTTCTTCAAAGATCCACATCCCACCAGGCAGCCTTAATGGAGTACCTTCAAAGGGTCATGGTGAATGAGGACCTCCCCGTGGAGAAGATTTCGACCGTCCTGACCCCAACAGACACACAACCGGCCATCATGTTCCACAACTACGAGCTCGCTCCCAAGGAAGCTCGAAATATGCATTGTGCATTTCAATAAAAATCAATGGGGTATCCATAAACCCGTGTCTTGTGGACACGGGTGCGTCCATAAATGTGATCTCCATGAGCACTCTTCAGTTGTGTGGGATCGACGAGGAACAAATAAGACCTTCCTCAATCACGGTCACGGCCTATGACAATAGCAAAAGGCCGCCGCAGGGGATGATTATTCTGAAGGCAGAACTAGGCCCCATGTCAATTCCCACGGAATTCCATGTCCTCGACATGGACCCCACATTCAAGGCTATACTGGGTCGCCCTTACATCGAAGCCATGGACGCTGTGCCTTCCACCAACCATCAGTGCATGAAGTTTCCTTACAATGGGAGAATTATTAAAGTGGTCAGTACACCTGTCCTTCACACAGTGGATGCTATCAACACCTCTCTGCCCTCTGTTTGGCCGTCTCATCGGCCCATATTGTCACTACTGGATGTACGTGATTCATCTCACGTTCCACTAGCACCAAAGGAGCCGGTCAGGACAACCGCAACATCATGTCTCCCTTTTCACTCCAAAGGTTGGGAGATTATGAGGAACATCGGCTATCAACAGGGTAAAGGTCTGGGCGCACAATTACAGGGTATGCTCAAACCGCCAAAGGAAATTAGGCCGAACCGTAGGTTTGGCCTAGGCTTCAAAGGACCGTTCAGGGCGGATTGGAAGCCCCTCACATGGACTCTATCAAACCACTTCAACAGAGGGCCCGTTGTTCAGATGGGAGATTACCCACGAGAAGCATATGGGGGATCACATGCTGTATATTTGGCTGAAAAATGTCCGAGGATCACCAAAAGAGGCAAGATCAAAGATCCGAATGCGAGTGGAACAAATGGTTCGACATACGGGACATTTCCGTTGCACTGGAAAGGATGTTCTCGTCTCCGCAACTTGAAGGACCGCCATTGATCTCGGAATACCAGAGAATATTACCACTCTTGCCAAGGTTCCAAACTATCCTCGTCCTCGCCAGAAGGACTCTGTCATCGACGGATCTTCATCCGTCCTCAACATTGCCGTCGACGGCTCATTAGCCGCCATCTTCTCCATCCACTCGTCTCAGCCTTTGCTGATATCTTCTTCCTGGGCCAGACAATTGTCTGATGATCTTCCCAGATCCCCTTCTCTGTTTACATACCTACGCGGGCTTTTCAACCCGCGCCAGGTCTTCAACCATGATCTGCTCTATGAGCCTCACAATCCTCTAGCCATAACCACTTTTCTCTCTCCTCCAATCTCTTTTCACTGCTTTGTCATTAAAAATGAAAACGAAAAAAAAAACGTCAATTTTAAACTCCCCAACAACACATCTTCGTTGAGGAAACCTCCTACATCTCCCACGGGTGCGTACCGCCTTGCGGACCACCCGTCCAAGGTCCGATGAGCGACCTTTTCTACCCCTCCTCTGAGGGGTCTTCTCCTGTACATTCTACACCATCCTCTTCGTCTTCCTCTTCTTCTGTAAATATTGTCAGTCAATCTAGGAATGATAGGCCAAGGGTAGTACCTAGGAAGAAATCCAAGGGTAGGCAGATCCCTCGTCGATTCCTTCTGGATTTAGCCGCCAGGTGTCAAGCCCTCTTGCCATCCCCCAGTTGCTAGAAAATCCCATCCGGCTACCAGAAATAGAATGTGAGGGCGACTGTGCATTTGATGAAGGGTATGGAGTCTACGAGATCACGATGAAGAATGCCCCACTGAAGATGAGGGTGAAGAATATGAGGATGCGGCTGGCGCATACGCTAGTGGAATGAGGAGATTCGACGAGCCGTCAACCATCGTAGAAGAATCCACCAAAGAAGTCAACTTGGGAACTGAGGAAGACCCTAGGATCATCCTCATAAGTGACAACCTACCACCCTCTGAAGAAGAGGCATTAATTGAGGTTCTCAAGGAATATAAGGACACGTTTGCATGGAGCTACGAGGATATGCCGGGTCTGGATTCAACCTTGGTCGAACACCGTTTAACCCTAAAACCAGGGTCCGTCTCGGTAAAATAAAGGTTAAGGCGTTTCCACCCTCAAATGGCTTTGAAAATGAAAGAAGAGGTCGATAAGCTCCACAAAGCCAGGTTCATTAGAGTCATTCTTTATCCTCAATGGGTGGCGAACATTGTCCCGGTCATGAAGAAAGATGGGAAAGTCAGGATTTGTATCGACTTCCGGGACCTTAACCGCGCGTGTCCAAAGACGATTTTCCCTTACCTCACATTGATGTGTTGATTGATAACACGGCAGGCTACGAAACCCTCTCATTCATGGATGGATTTTCAGGATACAATCAAATTCGTTTGGCAGAAGAGGATCAGGAAAAGACGTCATTCACTACCCCTTGGGGAACATATTGTTACGTGGTCATGCCGTTCGGATTAAAGAATGCTGGAGCTACTTACCAAAGAGCGATGATGGCCATATTTCATGACATGATGCACATATATCTGGAAGTGTATGTGGATGACTTATTGGTAAAATCAAGGACCAGGATGGAACATCCAGAAGTTTTGGCTAAGGTCTTGCAGAGGTCAAGGGAGTTCCAACTGAAAATGAACCCGAAGAAGTGTGTGTTTGGTGTGTCGTCAGGTAAATTGCTGGGGTTCATTGTGAGCAAAAGAGGGATCGAGATAGATCCCGACAAAGCTAAGGCTATCAGGGATATGCCTGCCTCCCAAGAATTTGAGGGAAGTCCGAGGTTTAATCGGGAGGTTGCAGTTTATTCGTCAGTTTGTGTCTCAACATTCACAAAGGTGTAGACCTCTCTACGAGTTGACCAAGCCAGGAGTAGAATTCCACTGGAATTCTAAATGTCAGAAAGCTTTTGAAGGGTTGAAGGAATATCTGGCTAGTCCACCCGTTCTCATTCCACCCAAACCAGAAAAACCTCTGATCCTTTACGTCTCAGTCTTGGATGACTCCGTGGGAGCCGTCCTCGCACAAGCTGATGAAGAAGGCAAGGAACGGGCAACCTATTACTTGTCCAAACTTCTCAATCCCTGTGAGCAGAAGTACACCGTCATGGAGAAAACCTGTGCTGCCCTCGTTTGGGTAGTGCAGAAATTGAAGCACTACTTCTTGGCTCATGAGGTCCACTTGATTGCTCGAATGAATCCTATCAAATTCCTTCTGGAGAAAGCCGTCCTTACGGATAGGCTAGCACGCTGGCAAAGTTTTCTCTCTCAGTTCGACATCACCTACATCCAGCAAAAGGTGATTAAAGGCTATGTCATAGCCGAGCATCTCGCTCACCATCCTCTTCCCAAGTTCGATCCCGTCCAATCAGAGTTTCCAGATGAGGAACTAATGTCCGTCAACCAATCAGATGAGCCAATGTGGACGCTATATTTTGATGGAGCTCTGAATTCTCAAGGGAGAGGAATCGGCATCGCCCTCCTGTCGCCTGAAGGCCTCACATTCCCATTGGCATACCAACTCAAATTTCCAGTCACCAACAATATAGCCGAATATGAAGCTCTTCTAGCTGGCCTAGAACTCGCTCATTCTTTTCGTATCACTGAGTTGCGAGTCGTAGGTGATAGTCAACTCATCCTTCGCCAGGTGCTCACTAAATATCGCACTCGCGATCCCAAACTCAAGCCATACCAAGAACTCACTGCTGCCTTTGCCAAACTGTTCGCCAAACTGATCTTTGTTCATGTCCCTCGTCATCAGAATATTCTCGCCGATGCCCTCGCCTCGTTGGCATCATCCATAAGGTTCCCTCTAGGAAGATGGTTTAAGTCCATTTCCATCTACAAACTTCACGCCCCTGCAATCGATGATGCTTCCTACGTAAATATCAAAGACAGGATAGCAAGAAAGATCCTGCAGGAAGATATCCTTGAGAAGAGGGAGATCATGTTGGCAGAGGTTGAAGAAGAACTGGCTGATGAAGAGAAACCATGGTTCTATGAAATTGTCAAATACTGCCAAGATCAGTCTTATCCTGAAGGGGCCACCACAGAGGACAAGAAAGCCATAAGAAGGGTGGCTCAGAAATATACTTTGGTTGGAGGTCTACTCTATAGGAGGAGCCTTACTGGTATTCTGTTAAGATGTCTTGGTGACGATGAGGTTTGGAAATGTGTAGAGGAGACGCACTCGGGTGTGTGCGGTGGCCACGTGAATAGTCAGATGCTCGCCAAGAAGATCATTCGCCAAGGCTTTTACTGGCCCACTATGGAAGAGATTGTGCTGTCTATGTCCGTAGGTGTGTCAAGTGTCAACTTCACGCCGATAAAATCCATTCACCATCTTCCTCACTTCATCCAATATCTCCCCGTGGCCTTTCTCCATGTGGGCATTCGACATCATTGGTCCCCTAGGTGATCCCAATTCCCTCACCAAGCAGAAATCTTTCATCCTTACTGCGACGGAATACTTCACCAAATGGGCCGAAGCTGAAGCTTACGCGGAAATCAAGGCGTCAACAGTCTGCAAGTTCATCATGAAGAACATCCTCGCCAGATTCGGCGTCCCAAGCACGATCGTCACCGACAATGGGCCACAGTTCATTTCTCAGGACCTACAGGACCTCTGCAAAAGGTACGCAATTGCATTGCATCATTCATCGCCTTATTACCCACAAGGTAACGGCCAAGCGGAGGCCACCAATAAAATATTGCTCAAAATCATCAAAAAAACCTGCGAGTCTAGTAAGTTTTCAGACTGGCCAGAAAAGCTTATCGAAGCTCTATGGGCCTATCGCACTTCAATCCGTACCCCCACCGGGCAGACTCCATTTGCCCTTACTTATGGTATGGAAGCGGTAGTCCCGTACGAGACTCTGATCCCTTCTCTCAGGGTACAATTGGACGAGGAATTTCCCCTCGACGATCGTCGTAATTCACTCCTCGCCCAGTTGGAACTCTTGGATGAGAAACGGCTGGCCGCTGCCGAACACGCGCGTGTGTATCAAAATAGACTCGCTCGCTTTTACCAAAAGAAAGTCGTTGAGAGAAAATTCAAAGTCGGTGAGATGGTCGTAAAAAGAATTTTTGTCAAACCTGGAGGTCCGCGTTCTAAGCTCCAACCCAATTGGGAAGGACCATTTGTAATTCAAGCCGTGTACCCTGGCAACGCCTACAAGCTAGTCAACGCCGAAGGGACCGAGTTATCCCACCCTTGGAATGGACTTTATCTTAAGAAATACTACCCTTAGCTCAAACAAAAAAAATGATGAAAAGATAAAAACATCAAAAACAAAGAAATATCGAAAACCACTAAAAATATGGAAAATTCAAAATGCCGATGCCTGGCAGTCACCATGTAGTTAAGTTCCTGCATCTAACCTTCATGTTAGGATAGGGCCCATTAAGGCTTGGTAGTCACCGGGTCTTGGTTTGCCAGAACCGTGGAGATCCCTGTCCGGCCACGTCGGCCTATGCTCGCTCGAAGGAAGCTAACATGTGCTCACTTATGTATTTTATTCAAAAAAAGTCGGTAGCATCACCTACGGTGGAGCGTCACCCAGAAGATCTCCGGAAGCTGTAATCTTTATTCTTTTCTCTTCGACCAAATGAGACAGTCGGCGCCCTTAAAACGCTGAGCATGAGAAACCGAAACTCAAACCCCAAAGGCAAGAGTAGGATCCATTTCCTCGAGCATCGATCAGAGCACGAGAAGAGGGCAGTGTCCCCGCAGGCATACAAAAGGGAGCCCACAAACGTCAAACGACTATATCTCCCTCACAAAAAGAAATACAAAATCAAAATCAAGAGAAAAGCCTGGTCGTGACCGTGCCTGTTGCGATAAACGGAACCCCTCAAAGCAAAAGTCTGAATCCACAAAAGGGGGGCTATGGAATGTAAATGCTCGAGATTTGGTCCGAAGTTGTCCGAAAGGAAAGAGTTAATGGGCCCTTATTCGCTCGCCGGGTTAACGGTTTTGCCGATCCTCTCAGGAGGTTTATCCCCCACGCTCTTCCTTCTTCCTCTAAAGATGAAGGTTCGATGGAGTTTCTGAAAGGTGAAAACTCCCCAGGGTCTGCGACCTTATTTTAATATACACATTTGGTTGCCTACTTTGAAAAGCAAAAGCTATCGCTGCGAAGGAGTCTCCGTGTTTCTGGCTGGTCAAGACCCCTGTTTACCACCTTGATGTCTTCTTGTTTAACCTCGGGCTTAGGCCAATGCAAGCGCGTCACCTATGGGTGCGACGGCGTCTGATTCCGGGTCAGCGTCGCGCGGTTGGTCGTTAGGGTTCCAGGGTGTTCCATCATATACCATCTAGAGTTGTGAGGAAACAGACCGGGTCGGGCAAATCATTTACCTCGAACACCTTTTGGGTGAATCCCTGTGGTCGGAAGCGACTGGGAGCCTAAGCATGGCATGACGGTATTGTCATCAGGGTAAGTCTTAGCCGGCGGGATCATCATTCGAGGGGTCTAGAGGCCCAAATCAACCTAGATGTGCACTTAGGATACCTGGGAGGTTAGTAAGAAACCCCTGTTCTCACGTAGGTTAGGTGCCATTTGGGTGCTTGCCGGGCGTTAGCAACAAAAAAAATTGAAATGATAAAAACAACAAAAAAATGGAAAAGAGAAAATGTACATATTTGCAAACAAAAAATCTTTTTTATGATAAAACAAAAAAATGCCAAATATAAAAAGAAAACAAATCAATTTTGCATGATCGCATTTGCGTACAGCATCTCACTTTAATACCGCTTGCATTCGTGTGCTTGCCTGTCGCATTTATCGTCACCACATTTTTCCATTGCCTTCGTTAATAAAGGCTTGGCCCCTTGACCAGTCATCAAGGACAGTCACAGTGACCATTTGCTTATTGAGCAAGGGGCCAAGTCAGAACAGAAATTCTGATTTGTTTGTTTCAGTGATGTGTGCAGGGATCCAGGCAA
The DNA here is from genome assembly GCA_022559845.1 of Amorphophallus konjac. Classification (NCBI taxonomy): domain Eukaryota; kingdom Viridiplantae; phylum Streptophyta; class Magnoliopsida; order Alismatales; family Araceae; genus Amorphophallus; species Amorphophallus konjac. Next base: position 158,425 of record JAHNEJ010002444.1, read on the forward strand.
CAGAAGCAAAGGTGAAAACCAAACAAACCAAACCTTGTATTTTATTCCAAAAAACCAAAAAAATTACATCAAGTTCCGCCCTCTCTCTCCGCATTACTCGTCCCACTACTCTCCGGGCAAAACGCTCTCAAAGGTGCTACCCAACTACGAAAAGCGGTACTCCTACCGCTCTGTACTCCTCTTCCTATTCCCACATCCCGGCGTTGATCTACGGAAGCAGCAGAGAAGCTACCAACACGAAAGCCACGCTCTCGTGCTCTTCGGTAGCGCTCCTCACCATCTCTCAGCCACTGTTCAGCAAGACCAAGGCTGATTCGGAGTTCGAATAGTTGGGCCTCCATGGCCCTTCGTTCCTCCCTTTCAGTCAATCTGTTGGCTCTTTCTCTCTCTACGTCTCTTTCTTTCTCTGCACGTTCTCTCTCGCGGTCTTCCCTCTCCAACTGGAGAGTGATCCTCAGTTCCACAGCATCCCTAGAGGAGTCGTCATCAGGATGACGCCGCAGTTCCTTATCCAGTTCTGCTATCCTAGCCTCCTTCTGCGCAGCTTGGCCAAGCGCTTCTTCCGTCTCCTTTTCCTGCCGAGTGTACCATCTCAGATACACGATAAGGCATAAACAAGGAGAACTCAACACTAAGACTCTTACCTGTATACGGAGCATCCCTTCTGCCTCCGCAGCACGCTGCGTGGCATGAGCAAGTTGCTCATGAAGCAAGTCAAGTTCTGAGGTGAGAATCCATAAGCTGGAAGAGGCACCACCTACTCCCGTCGCTGGGGAAGCCGCGCCAATCTGGGCATGCTACGACCGCGTGAATTAGCAGCCAACATCTGGAATCTGAGGTTTTAATTAGGAACGTACTGTACACCTACCAAGGCGCTCGTAGCTCCGCGGGTATTACCCAATTGTTCCATCTCTGCCAAGCGAGTTCGTAAATTTGCTATCATGGCATCCCGGACATCCTGCAGCCTTACGAGTCAGCATTTTCACCAAAACCAGGAAAAGGCGAAAGAAGAAAAGAGAAAAAGAGGAAACCTACCTCCACAAGTCCCCGGGGTTGGAACCACTCTGCGTACTTTATCCTATATAGACGCAAGTAGTCCTCGCTGTCCCGTGCCTGTGATTCTATAATCGTGCCACCACGTTGCCAGTCTTCATACTGTTCAGAGAACCGTACGCGCCAGTCAATGCAGGTCGTCGGTCCCCGCGTCTTTCTCCCGACACGAGGTGGCGCAGCTGAATCCACCCATTCTTGAGCCAGTCCTAAAGTCCTCATAACTAATCGTAGCCGAAGCGGCTCAATTTCATTCAGGCAGTGCATCCACAGTTCCCGTCCGAACCGGGCACGACTTGCTAGAACCCACGGCTAGTCGGCATCGACCATGTCTGAGTAGGGTCTCCAGTTTACCATCGCTGCAGGGAACTCCTGTAGCTCCCGCCTTAGCACCATCAGTTGGTAGGTTAGGGGTGCCGCACTCATGATGGGTTCCCACCGCCTGGCTAGCGGCACCATCACGGGTCGCCAATGCCGAGCTCTCCCCATAGGGAGGTAATAATAGCTCCATAGCTGCTCGGCACAGGTCATCAATACCTTGAAAAAAAAACACAAAAAAAACAACACAAAACAAGCAAAACCAAAAAATACCTGGATGAATGGTGTGAAACCACCCACAGTCATCTCACGATCCGTTTCTTGGAATAGGCCTGCAAACAAGTGTGCCAGCATGGCGGCTCCCAGGCATAATACCCTACTCTTTCAAGATCTGACAGCAGCTCCAGGAAGCGACATTGGATACCATCCCCTTTCGAGCTCAGTACCAATCTCCCCAAAAGGAAGAGGAGAAATCTCCTCAAATCTATGTTGCATCTTTCCCAGTCGCCGAAATCTGTGTAGTACACGGCACGACATCCTATTTCCATCCTTTCCATGAACTCTTCTGAGGATTCATCGTCCCGCCGACGAGTGTCGGTGAGCCCTAATGCATCCATGAGGGACGCCCTAGCTACCGACCTATTTTTTCGACCATCTAGGTCTAAACCTAGTAACTTCTGGGCACCTTCTCGGTAGTCCGCGTAAGTGACTCCGGTCACTGCCTCGCCATCCACCTTGAGACTCGTAATTCGGACCACATCCTCCAAGCTGGGCACCATGTGCCCCCAGGACATCAGGAATGCCCGACTCACTGGGTCCCATCTCTCACACAAGGCTTGGATCAGGACCAGGTCGAGTTGGATCGGCTCGATCCGAAGGAAGGTGCCAAAACCCATCACGTCTAGCCTGGCCTTCTGAAAAACTGGGAGACCTCGGTATGTTGCCACTACCAACTCCCATGAGATCTGTGATTTCATCACACTCTACGCATGCAGGGAATGGAGAGGAGGTTTGGTCAGAAAGAAAGGAAGAAAAAAGAATGAAAAAAAGGGCAAGAAAACTTGGCTTACGAGTTGTGATTGGGCCCTTTCGCTAAAGTGTCCTTCGAGGTCCGAAAGCCTCCTGGAACTACTACCACTAGACCTGCTTCTCTTCGAGGAGTGGGAAGATTCGCCCTCCATCCAACCCTCGGAATTTTAAACTCCTCCTCTCCCGTGAAAACTTGTGCTCCTCGAGTTAGCTCTCGATATACCTGGGAAGATAAAAGGGACAAGAATTTATAGAAATGGAAGGAGTGCGGGCCAAGATTGCCTCCATCACCTGTTAATGATAGCCCTCGCAATGAGGAACCTGCCATGCGGTCCCGTGTGTCACTTCACCGCTCGCACATGGTGATTGATTGGACGAAAAATATGACGACTAGCCCCCTATGTTGTCTAGGGAAACCCTATCATGTTTTGGAGGACGTCAGTAAAATTTGACACAACATCCGGGAAAAGGGGCTAGGGCCGTCATTATTGACTTCGACGGCAGATTCGCGTGGAAAATGGTCACAACAAGACGCGATTCTCCGCTCGGCGTTGAGTCTCGGCAGACCTGTCACATGGGAACAGTGCAAAGGAGAGGAAGTGTAGGGAAGAAGGAATGCACAAGAGAACAAACGAGCAGCAGAAAATCAAATTACTCCATTCATAATAAGCTGTCATAAACACTATAATCATAGAGAGGAGGCGAGTCCACCAGCTCGCCGATCCTCACCATCACTCATCTCTCTGGGCACTCCCCTCCTCTCCCCTGAGGTGCGGGTCCCTCAGAAGCCTCTGGGATCCTCGTGCAGCAGCACCTGCCTCACCTCTTGGCGCCTGCTCCGCAGCATTGACTCGCTGCTCCTCCCCTGGCGTGGCAAAGAAGCCACTAGCGGCAAAGCGACCAGACTAGCGCAGTCGCTCCCCGAACTCTCGCGCTCTCTCGTAGCGCGTCTCCATCCCTCCTAGTCTCTGCACGAAGGCCTGAAGGCCCAGCTGGAGCTCCCTCACTTGGGCCTCCAAGGCCCTCCTCTCGATCTGATCCCGCTGTCGCTCGGACCTTCTCTCGGCTTTCTCTCTCTCTGCCTCCCTCCTCATCATCTGCAGAAGAACCCTTAACTCCAGGATGTCTGGAGAAGGCCTCTCCTCACCACGATGCCGCAGCTCCGTTACAGTCGCCACCCAGGCATCACGCTCCTCTTCCGCCCGGGTCGCCCGAGCCACAGCACCGGCAAGTTGCTCCCGGAGGGAGGTAATCTCGAGAAAAGGGGCCGAGGAACTAGAAGATGTGCCACCAATCATCCCCGCCGTCGCTGTCTGCTGGGCACGCTGGAACAAAATAAACAACGGCCGTCAGTGAAACTCCAAATTTGAAGATAAAAGTGCGGCACGTAACTTACCAGGAGCGACAGCTCATGCTGAGCGACGACCAGCTGCCGCCTAGCCTCTGATAGTTGGGCGCGCGAGCCGCCGACCCCACGCGTGTCCCCAGCTTGGGGAAGCCCCGTATAACTCTCTCTCTACCGCCGAAGGAAGTCGGCGCTGTCCTGCACCAATACACTCCCTTGCTGTCCAGGGAGACGTACGTGCCAGTCCTCGAGCCTCGCCTTGCCGCGACTCTCCCTCCTGAAGCGGCTCCACTCGTCCGCACTCGCCCACTCATCGGCCAGGCCCAGGGTCCTCACCGTGTCCTGCACCAAGAAAGAAGGGCCTCGCATCATAACAAAGAACGCGTCCCCTATCTAGGACGCGTCCATCATTTGAGTGCAACACTCACCGAACCCTTTCCCCCCTCGCGCGGCTCGCTTCAAAACTCAAAATGAATTAAAAGAGGAAGAGATCGGAGGACCTACCAGACCGTGTTCACCTCCCTCCGCGACATCAGGCCCCTCGGGTCCCTCGGGGGCCCGAAGCGGCCCTTCCTCCTCCATGGACGTCGTTCCATGTTCTTGCGTGTCCCTCCTCGGGTGAGGAGTTCCTCGTCCCTCTCCACCTTCACCATGGTCGGGCCCACCGAACTCCATCAATCAAAAGAGGAGGAAGACGAAAAAGGGGCAAGCGAGTTTCGGTGGAAGGCGGGCTCGTTTGCGGGTAAGGCACGGGAGAAGAAAGGCCACCCGACGCTTTAAATTTGAATTCAAGGATTAAGACGCGTCCTCGCGCCTGGACGCGCCCAAAAAAAAAAAAAAAAAAAAAAGGGCCCAAAAGAGGGGAGAA